>JNEM01009731.1:0-26363 GCA_000697335.1 Conidiobolus incongruus B7586
AAATATTAAGAATACCTCAGCCTACCATACCTATTTGCAAGAAATTAAGGAGTGTGTCTCCTCTAAGAGACCCACTGGGGGAGTGTTAAGAGACTAGTTCTCTAAATTCTTATATACACTTTTATATAATCCAATTAACTATAAATTATATGATTAATTTATACTTATGTAGTTAAATTAATTGTATAAATAGTATTAAATTATCTAATAAACTAGGTTCCTCTTTTTCCTCTCAATTCTTACTATTTTTACTTTTACACTATTTCTAAGATTGAGACTATATTCTGTCAATATTATAGGATATTGGCACTACCTAATATAAATCTTAATATATCGGTGACTCATCCTAGTTCGAAGCTTAATTAAACTTTGTTTACACTTGCACGCTACAGCCACGTTATATTACCACGTTCTACGCCACACTACTTTTATATTAAGTCTTCCTCTGCACTATATTAGTTTAACTACCACTATGCTTACAAAATATTAATCAAGTTATTAGTAAAAATATAAATGTTTTTGATTTTATGACTTATTTTTGCAAGTTAGTATATTTAAGATAATTTTAACCTAGTATAATATTATAACTAATGTTATTAACTAAATACTTAATATATTAAGAGTAGTTAAAAAATAGTGATAAGTATATAAATATAGTATTAAATATCTGTTCCATTAAAATATTATTATATTTAATTATTAATTTATTTTTTTAGGTAAAAATAGTTTTAAAATAATAAAAAAAAAGATAAATTAAAATAATTAAAGTGAATTAAATTATTAACTAGTGTTTTTATATAATATTTAGTTAAAACAAATAATAAAATAATAATTTAAGATTAAAAATAATAAGTTAAATGAATTACTAGAATATTTTTAATTTTTAATAATTTAATTATTTAGATCTCTTTAATATATATAATTTAATTGATAAAATCATTAGTTTATTAAAACTTTTGTAGATGAAATTAAAATCTATTAATTACTTATAAAAGAGGTGATTTTAAAGTTATATTAATATTATTCAAGATAAATTTATAGTTAATAAATTAATATTATTAAGAATTAAACAAATATTGTTATTTAAAAAAACACTTATTAATTTTAAAATTAATTTAAGTTTTTTAATAAGAATAACAACTTTTATTTATTTTTAAATAAGTTTTAACTTCTTTACTAAAAGTTTTTTTTATAAAACCTTAAAATAAAAACATTTATTATTTGAGATTTAAGTAAGTTAAAATAAGTTTTAAAAAATTAATTCTTAAGATAAAAAGATTAAATTATAAAGTAAAAGTTATTATTAATTATAATTATTATATCACAAATATTAAAAAAACATATTACTAAAATATTTTTTATTAACTAACTAAAGTTTTATTTAAAGATTAAAGTATTATAATAACTTATAGATTTATTTTTTTAACAATATTTAATATATTTGAAAATAATTTATTAAATTTCTCAATTAATTACTTTATAAAAATTTTTTATTTAAGAAAACATTTCTTTTGTTAATTAAAGTTAATCTTTTAAGTAATATCTTTCTTTAAAAGCTTTTTCTAATTATATAAAGATTTATATTCTTATAGTAAGTTATCCCCTTAAAGATTTTTAAGATTAAGTTTATAATAAGTTAACTACCAAATATAAGTAGATTTTTCTAAAAAAAATAGTTAATTTAAAGATAATTTTTTAAATATTTATTAAAAATTAAATTAAAATAATTCTTTATATTTTTAAGGTAATTTTTAAGCTTATAAAGATTTTTAAAATTATTATAAATAGTTAATTTATTTTTAAAAATACTAAGTAATTTAATATATTAATAATAGTAAAATAACTATTTCATTAGATTTAAGCTTTTTAAATTATATTTTTCTTAATTAAGAGTTATTTAAAATAAGTGTTTTAAAAGGTAATAAATTTTTAAAGATTAAAATTTTAAATTTATTTAGTAATTAAGTTATTATTATTATTAAATAATATAAGAGTATTTTTTTAGTAGTATTATAGAATATAATATTAAGTTTAAATAAATTAAGTTATAAATAAGATTTAAAATAATAATAAATAAATTTAATATAAATAATTATTAATTTTAGTAGGTTTTTAGTAGTTTTATTATTATTATTATATAAATATAGTGGTAAAATACTAATATAATATAAAAGAAAACATTAATATAAAAGTAATATGATATAAATATAATATTATAATATAATTATAATATGTAAATATAAACAAAGTTTAATTAAGCTTTAAATTAGGATAAGTTACTAATATATTCAGATTTATATTAAGTAGTGTTAATATATTATAATATTAATAAGATATAGTTTTAATTTTAAAAATAGTGAAAAAGATAAAAAATAGTAAGAATTGAGAAAAAAAAACTTAGTTTATTAAATAATTCAATATTATTTATATAATTAATTTAGTTATAAAAAAATAAATTAATAATATAATTTATAGTTAATTGAATTATATAGAATATATATAAGAATTTAGAGAACTAGTCTTTTAATAATAAGCATTATTTTTTAAATATTTATTTTTACTTAACTTTTCACCTATATTTTTTTGGTTACTTAATAGTATTTATAGATTATATTATTAAATATAATCTATGTTTTATTAGAGTAATAAAGTTTTTTAAATAATTTAAATCTTTTATAAATTTTATAAATAAAAAGTATATGTTAATTTATCTAACATATTAAGTAATATTAACTCATAAGATACCTAATTTTATAATTTTTACTTTTTCTAAATTTTTTAATCATTTTAATAATTAACTCAGATTTTATTTAATATTTTAGAGAATTCCTCCAAAAAATAATTAATATAAGTTTCTATAATATCTAAAAAAAATTTATCAAATTCTTGTATTTTTCTACCTATATATAGTTTATCTTAAATATAATGATCATCATTTAAATATATACAAACTATTTTTGACAATAACTAGGAGTAACAATACCTTAATCATATACTTGATTAATTATTCTACATAACTCAGATAGTTTATATGCTTGAATATAATGAAATAACATAATAATTCTTAAAAGGATATTATTAGGTTTTGGTGGTACCATTGTGAAAAATTTTATATTTTAAAATATAAATAATAAAGTAGATTCTCCAGTCAATTAATATGAATTTTAGAAATTTTAACTTCCTTTTAAAATTGGTTTTACATTAATTCTGCTAAATTGCAAATGGATAAAGGAAAATAATCAATAATTTTAAAGTGTAAAATATTTCAATATGAATCAAATCAATATAGATGATAATTTTTTGATGTATATTCCTTTAATAAACTCTAAGGGTAATTTAATTGTTTATAATAGGGATTAAAATTTCATAAATAATTCTTACTATATTGAATATATATATATATTTGCATAATAAATTATTTCTAAGAAAATTTTAATGGCTCAATCTCTTTCTACCCTTATGCAATCTCCTCTTCAATACTTTACGGCCTGTAGCAGATCGGACTCTGGCTAAGAAACCATGTTTGCGCTTACGACGAATGTTACTAGGTTGATACTCGTTACCATAAGTGACGAAACGAATCTGTTGGGGTTGTTGGAATAAGGAAGGTAATTGGATGGGAGTTAAATTGGGACGGATTATAGAAGATCCCAATGGAGTCAAAGAGCGTAATAAAGTAGGGGTGGTGGAGGTAGCTAATCTACTAAAACTGCCAATACAAGTCCTTAATATCCCACTCATTGTTTCAAGTGTATTAACTTATTTTAAATATATTTTTTAGTGATTTTTACAATTTGTTATTGGAAACTGAAGTTTAAAGATTTGTGGAGAGATAAAAATTATGGGATTAACCCTAAATTATTGGCATTACTATCCACATTAATTTTGTTATTTAATCATATAATCCAATTTAATATATTGATCTAAAATACGGTAATCAATCTTTACTTTTAATAATAAATTTATTTTTAATAATACTCTTTTCAAAAATACGCTATTTTAATTTGATAAACAATTTGCTATTAAAGCATCAATCTAATATTATTCAAAAGATTCATTATACAACAATGAGTCACCTCATTTTAAAAGCTCACGAAAACGCCCTTAAGTCTGGTAGTTTGGTGTTCTCTGATTCTTCAGTACATTCTATTAGCAAAGACGGTGTTAGAGTAAGATTGATTAAATTTGGAAAAAGCTATGAAGAGTCTAATTATTTAGTTCGATATTTCTCTAGTACCCAGTATAGGACTTAAGGCAGCGAGTAAGAGACCAGAATCCAATCCTATCAAAAATTTAATCACACCTATGGAAGCCATACCTCCACCTCCCAATCTATCTGAAAAGCCCGCATTCGACCCATTTTTACCTGTCGATCCCAATTTGTTGGTGAGTGACAGCTTATTCCAAACGCACAATTTGGTGCTGAATAAATATTGTATCGTACCTTACCACTTGCTCGTCACCACTAAAACTTTCCAACCCCAGACTGATGCCCTCAATTTTGACGACCTTAAAGCCACAGTATCCACAATGGTTATGGTGAGTGACATGAAGCCGTTGTTGGGTTTTTATAATTGTGGACCTTTGTCGGGTGGAAGTCAACCTCACAAACATTTACAAGTGTTGCCTATGAACAATAAGGGATCAGCTCCCATTTTTGAAGTTTGGGACAAGTATCAAGATCAGATTGAACAAGGTAACTACACGCATTGGATAATTATTCAATTTATATAATAATGAGATGATATAGGCAAAGTGAATCAAATTTCCCAGTTACCATTCCAGCATTTTATCACCAAATTTGACAATTTCCCCAAATCCATGGATGAAGTTGATTCATTCGTGAACCAAATTTTGCCTATTTATAAAGAAATGTTGAAACAAACCAAATCTTTGAACGATCAACCCAGCTACAACTTCCTATTGAGTGAAAAGTATATGATGATATTGCCCAGATCCCAGGAAGGATTCATCCTCAATGGCCGCTTTATCTCCATCAATAGCCTGGGCGTTGCTCATATGATGCTAGCGATCGACGAACGTCAGGTTGAAGAGTATCGTAACGGACTCAAAGAAAATGCAACGAGCTGGGACTGGTTTAAAACGATTGGTTATCCAAAACTTTAAATTGATAAATATATCAATATTTATTATTAAAAGAAATATTTTGAACATTTTATTAAATTAAATTATAAAATTATTGTTGATTTGTCGAATTGCCATTGTATGTAACATTAGGGTCCCTTTCATTGTTAGAATGCAATGTATGGATATTACTATCAAATGATTAACATTAATTAGTGATTATGAGATGATTATATAATTAAGCTTACCCAGCTCGATTAGACCCACGGTTTTGATTTGATGATGTATTACCAGTGGAAGTATTCGAATCACTCGTAGCAACAGGAGAATACCAACTACCAAACAAACTGTTAAAAGCACTCGTTGCAGCATCTACACCAGATTGGATATAAGACATGGGTGATACAAAGATTCCTTGGCCACCCTCAGATTCTCGAGATACTGCATTGCCAACCAACTAAACAATGTTTAATTTTAATAAAAAAATATTATATAATATATAATATATATATATATATTACTTGAACAATAATAGTATTATTGGGACATAAACCCAATTCTATTAAGCTCATTCTTTCTTCCCCCATAGTAAACACTCTTCGAGGGAAACTTTGTACTAAATTAAAGGCATCCGTACCAACGTCACAGTTCTGTAGTCGAACCATTAGAAAAGCTTTCTGCAGTTTAAATTTGGATTAAATTACTTGACGAATGTACATTCTGACTTGATTTAAAGTATCTTTGGCTTCAAAGTTTTGTTTCACTACTTTTCCATCTGGTAATTTAATAGCTAATTTGCATTCTTTGTATTCGATGAATTTTCTATTTTTAAATTGTTACTAATTTTAAGTACTGATTAAATTTATAAATTTTCTTACTCATTTGTAGTAGATGATTTAGGAGTTGGTTTCTTAATCTCAGATTTAGCAGCTGGTTTAGATGCTGAGGCATTTTGGTTATCTAAACGGTTTTTAAAATCAATGGGTTAAAAAATATTATAATAATTGATAAGTTATTAATTACTTAATACGGTTTGATCATTGGTCTAAAATTCAGTAATATTGGAAATTAATATTAATTTTAATTAATGAATGGTATTTTTGCTTACTTGAGAAGATTTAGTTTCTACACTTGATTTTTTCAAATTGTTAGGTTTAACACTAAATTTTAAAAAAAATTAATTCAATTATGATATACAACTAAGTAATCTAATAGTTACGATTTTGTTGGAGGTACAAAAGCAGTGGAAGTATCTAAAGCTTGAGCCAAACTAGATTGAAATTTTTCTAAAGTAATACTACTATCCGTTAATTTCAATCTTTGCACACCGTCACTAAATTTCATCAAATTAATATTGTAATATTTTAATATAGAGTCAGTTAGTCGTTACAAGAAGACACATAAACACGGGATAGCTTTACTAGCTAAAAAATATGAATAAATTATATATACAAATATCAATGACGAAATGAATTACTAATAGAAAAGAATTGAGTAGCTTCTTCACTTGAAGATTCTAACTTTAAAGCTACACTATTTTCTTTTATTAAATTGACAACCTAGACAATTAATCAAATTAATCAAATAAAAATTTGAATGTAGCTCAAAAATTACCTCAGGATGGTTTAAATAAGCGTCAAATTTTTTTGAGGATGTAAAATTGTCTAAAATAATAGAATACATTAACAAAAGATTGTAATTTATAATAAATGAATTATTAAAATTATTAAAAGTAAATTTGAAAGTTGAATAAATTAAATACCTCTAACATAAACTACAACGGGCAAAGGGGTGACCCTAGCTAAATAAATTCCTTCACTGACGGAGCCTTCAAACCACATTTTATTACTTTTAACACTTGCTTATAAAATATTGATACTTTTTTAGTTGAATATTTACTGAATTTGGGAATCTGACTGGTATTCTTTTAATTTATTTTCCTATTTTTTATTTGAGAGATAGAAATTTTATGGGTTTATTGGGTGTTCAAGAAATTAATAGATTTGCTAATGATTATTTATTGTCATATTAATAATATAGTGAGTAATCAAATAAATTGACAAAATATACAATAACTATAGCAGTTATTGATTAATTTTATACAGCTTATAAACTTGTTTTTCTGATTGTTCATTACTCTATATCCTTTATCTTGTTTTAGATTTTGTTATTTATATTGCTTTTTAATATATGAAAAAACTATAGAAATATTTTACTCTTTGATTTACAGATATATATATTATTAAAATAATTTGTTTAATGGATTCATGAGGTATAATAGCTATATTCGAAGAATATCTATTGAAATATTTATGCAAATTGCTCATTATCGCCCAAGCTCAAAAAAAATATTAGGTAATAAATATTTAAAATTACTTCAGGTTCTAATCTCATAAGCTTTTTATTATTCTCTGAAAATTTATCATCATTATATATACTTAAAATTTAAATATTTTATAAATATATAAAGATAGTTATAAAATTAAATATTATATTATATCTTCTATCAATATATATAAATTAAACATTTTAAAATAACTTTAATATTTTATAATAGTTCAAATTTGTTAAAATATATTTTAAATCATTATATATTGACATCACTAATAATTAAACTTGTTTTGCGGTGATTACTCTTGTCTAGGTCTTATATATGGTCTAGAGAGCCTTAGGAAATAAACCTTAATATCAATCCCTAAAAGCAGGCTTAAATAATTACTAAAAACAAAGGAGTATATTTCTAGTAATATTTAAATCATCTATCTTTAATTAAATTGAAAAATTTTGAAAGTTTTACTTAATTTAAGTTATATATATAAATATCTACAATTATAGTTAGTTTTGTTTATACAGTGCTTGTTATATATGATTATACTACAATATTAGTATTATCTTGATTTAATTAATAAACATTGATTAAAACTATATTAAGATTAATTCATTATTTCTTCTATATTATCATACTTTATATACTTCCTGACTCCTATTATTATTTTTCTTTTATTTTCAAAAAAGAAAAATATAATATATTTCAATAATCAATTTAATAATTTTATACATATTACATTTTGAAAGTTTTTAATTTATTTATTTTTCTAATTAATTATTATATTTGATATTTTTTATAATAAATTCCCTTTGGAGATTATTTGATTAAAAATATGTTTTTAGTAAGTCATATATAATTACTTGATATTTTATTTTCTTTATTTAATAAACAAAACAAAATACCAGTTGTAAAAGTTGATATTTTAAAATAAAAAGACACATTTCCATTTATAAATGTATTTTACTTAAAATCTTTTTAATCACTTTTAAATTCTAGAGAATTTAATCACTTGAATTTTAGTGAAGTTTTTTAATAACAATTCAGCAAATATCAATAAAACAAATAACATTTAGCTTTTATTAATATTTAAAAAGGATAATAGTAATTTCAAGTTCATTTTGTTGACTTATAAAACTAGATTTGAATATATTCCTGAATAAACAATTACTAATGTATGTTTTTGAGATAATATTTATTATTTTACTTAAGATTTCATAAGTAATTTTTGGTACTTATTAGTTTCTATTTATATGCTATCTTTATTCTAATAATTACTAATTAGATTTTTTAGTGTGAGATATACCAATATTATTAACCCTAATGAAACTCTAATTACAAGATTATTTTACTATTATTACTATATTAATGTTCCTTTTATTGGGGAGTAAGAAAAGAATTGAATGTTTATTTTTTTTTGCAAATTCTTTTTTGCTGTTTATTATAATTTATTCTTCTGGATTGTATTTGCGTTTTTTGCCTAAAATAAGTTATCATTAATATTTATAAAATAGATTAATATTTCAACAAAGGTATTTTGTGAGTTGTTTTATTAAATCATATTCTTTAATATTTTGACTAAGGATTATTTGTATTAGCATCTTGAATGCAAATTCGAAGAGCTTCAATTTATAATAACAAAGCCTGCTTATTTGGGTAAGATAACTTCAAATATAGTTCTTTTATGTACCTGTTCTAATAAGGTTTGAAAGCTAAATTATTTATAAATTGATTTATCTAAGCCTTAATAAAATATAAGTAAACATATTTAAAATAGTCATTGAAACGACTTTCTTGTTATATAAATATAAATTTTTCAAATCTTTCAATATTTTAAATTGTTGAAATATTATACATTTGAAAATGGTATTAAATATAATCAGAATTATTCATATCTAACAAAAGACAACGATGGCATGTTTAATACTTTATTGCCTGAAGCTAAATATTACTATAAAATATTATCTAAATATCTGTACTACAATCAATAGTTTATCTCAGCTTTGATCAGACACAAATAGATATGCTCAAAATCAATGGAAACTAAACAACAAGCTTGATTACCTTTACCATAAAAGGTTAAATTATTTGATGATTTCAAAATTTGTCATAGATTGGAATAATGATATTATTAGAAATATTAAAAATGTTAATTATTAATAATTCTCGAGTTGTCAAAACATATTCTGTGGTATTATTTTTAAATATCAGTTTATTAATGAATTTCATAACTTCACTTAATAACTGATATCTTGAAAATATAGACAAAATGATGAAATTATTTATCAACATCATTATTTTAATATCACTTTTTGATCTTGACATAGACTGTCTTTGATAAGTATTTGGAGTAATTATTAGCATTAGGAATATGATATGACAATATTCGTTTGCCTGGATAGTACTTTGAATTGATGATAATATGCTATATAATACAAAATTTTGAAATATAAAAAATTGCAAATTGAGTGAAATATTGGCTATGAAGATTGTAACTAACATTTACCTTGTTTTGTATTAAATTTCAGTATGAATTGAGGCGAATTATTCTAAAACTATCATCAATATTATAATGATGATAGATTAAAACTACATTCAGTATCATTTAAATATCATATTAATCAGTATAATTATTCAAAATTATTATCGTTCAAATATTATTAATCTGAAATATTATTGAAAACTAAATTTTAAAATAACTCAAGCTCTTTTCTAATTAAATTTGATACAATATTTGTTACTTCAATGAATACAATATATACTTTGATTGAAGTTAATATTGTTCAAATCAACTGATTTGCAAGTGAATATTAAAAGAATTATTAATAATTTCTAAAGTTGTAGAAATTTTAAGATTACAATAGTATTTAATATTAAGTGATATCATCAATAATGTTAAATTTGATAATCAATTCCTTATCTTTGAGACAAATTAAATATTTAATAAATGGCTTATATTTTTAATCAATATATTGATATTGAAAAAAGTATCAAATAGCATAATGCAACTTATACGGAATTTAGGATTAAAATTGTAATTGTTTTAAATATTTCTAATTGAAGTATTTTCTTTAAATATCAATTTGTATACTTTAATTGAAATGATTCTATCATATCTTTCAAAGTTTTTCTATGTTTGTGTAATCATAGTTAGTAATTTACTTGTGATTGAAACATTAAACCTGTATTAATATAACTGATCAATAGAATGGTTTTACATTTCTATTTGACCCGATTATTATATTGACTCATTCTCTCACTATATTTTATGTTTAATCAAAGCTAAAAACTCTAATTATATATTAGTGAATATTTTTGTTAATATCTCTCCCAAAATTTCAGATTTTTTTTCAAATTTAATAAATTTGAGCTAAATATAAACCTTGAAATGTAAGACATTTTCAAGATGTATATGTGGTGTGTTTTAAATATTAGTAAGATTATTAATTTACAAGTAGTAAATAAATGGCTAATATTAATATAAATATATGAATCAAATAATACTTTTAACTATAAAATTAAAGAATCTTATAGAAATCCATTTTTTAAATTCAAACTAATAAAATCAGACCAAAATTAATATATAATACATAATAAAGGATTTAGCATAAATCAACTTCAAATTAAAATTTCAATAATTTTCATTTGTTGTCCCAAAATGGAAAAGGTAATCAATTTGAATATAAATATCTTGATAAACTTACAAATTGAAATGAAATCTGATAATCTCATCAAAGAATTATGGTACTATCTTAAGTTAGATCTAATCATTTCCAATATTTAAATTCAATTTATCTTTATTTACATTTATTCAATTCATTTAAAATTTATACTCTTTCATTACTGTTGTATTATTATTACTGATATTAAATTATCAACACACATTATTTAATTATTAATGAATTTGTTTCAAGAGCAAGATTTACAAAGGAATAGGTTGGAGAACTTACCCCAGTACCTCCCAAATCATCTTACTTCTCCACTTAGCAAATGTAGAGTGTTGGTAGTAGGCGCTGGTGGTATTGGTTGCGAATTACTGAAAAACTTGGTTATGGGCGGTTTTAGAGATATTGAAATTGTAATTAAATATCTATTATTAAAATGTTACCAATTTTGCTTAACATTATTATTAAGGTTGATTTAGATACTATCGACGTCTCTAATTTAAATAGACAATTTTTATTCCAAAAAATTCATGTTTCTCAGCCCAAAGCTCACGTAAGTTTTATCATCTGATTCATAGCTATTTATGGATTAATTTTAAATAGGTGGCAAGATCGGCAGCTTTAAGATTTAATAACAAAGTTAAAATTTTATCTAGACAAGCTGATATCAAGGATTCCAAATTTGATTTGAATTATTTTAAAAATTTTAATTTGGTATTAAATGCTTTGGATAATATGGGTAAGCTTAATTTCATTATGTTTTTGTTATTTATTAATTAATATTTAGATGCTCGTCGTCATGTAAATAAAATGTGCTTACAAGCCAATGTTCCTCTTATTGAATCCGGTTCTGCCGGCTATTTAGGCCAAGTTACTCTTATAAAAAAAGTAGTTTATATTCAATATTTATTTCATTTTGTGAGATTTCTAAAGGAAATTATATTTAGGGATTTTCAGAATGCTACGACTGTCAACCCAAACAACCTCCCAAAACTTACCCTATTTGTACTATTCGCAGTACTCCAAGTCTTCCAATTCATTGTATCGTTTGGGCTAAAAGCTATTTATTCAAGTAATTAATATCATCCAATCCTTTTGACTAATTATTAACGATTTAAACTAGTCAACTATTTGGAGATGATTCAGACGAAAAAGTAGATGTAATTGATATGAATCAAAATTCTGAAAATTTTGAAGAAATCAAAAAACTTCAAACTGAAGCTCAAGCACTCAAGCGACTTAGAGAATCTATGGACAAACCCGAGTTTGCTAGAGACGTCTTCAACAAGGTGTTTAAAGATGATATCATAAGATTAGCAAATATTCCCGAAATGTGGAAGAATCGAGAACCCCCTAAGCCCCTTGATTTGGATGAGATATTAGGAGAAGCCCAAGTTAATGGCCAACTCAACAATCATTCAGACAAGGATAAATTAGATCGCTTGCAAAGAATCTTACCTCTAAAGGACACTGCTGAAGTTTTCCTTTCCAGGTAGTTATATTCGATTGGATCATGTTATTTTAACTAATTTTTATATTAGTACCAAGCAGCTTGCCCATCGACTCATTAAACTAAAAAAAAATAATCCCGATGAATTTTTAGAATTTGATAAAGATGATGAACTTGTTATGACTTTCGTCTCTGCTACGTCGAATCTAAGAGCTCACATCTATGGTATTGAAAAGAAATCACAATTTGAAGCTAAAGCTATGGCTGGTAACATCATTCCTGCAATAGCAACAACTAATGCAATTATTGCTGGTCTCATCGTGATTCAAGCCTATAAGGTACTTATGGGACAGTTTGATAAATGCAAAACAACTTTTGTGGTGCCAGGCGGTAAACGTCAGCATCTCTTCGTCAACGAGCCACTCGCGCCCCCTAATCCAGATTGCTATGTTTGCTCCGTGTCTCATTACTCATTAACAATTGACACTACTCATTTTACACTTAAAAATCTTCGTGATCGTCTTAGCCACCGTTATCAGGAAATTTTGGGCAATGAATTTGAAGACGATATATTCCAAGAAATTTCCATATCGGAAGGCTCTCGACTCTTACTCGATCCTGATTTCCAAGATAATTTGAATAATAGCTTCGAAAGCCTGGGTCTCTTTGATGGTAGTACTATTCAAGTATCTTTCGAACATCCCAAACTCAAAACCCTCAACTTTATTGTGAGCCATACAGAGTTATTTTCCTCATTGAATAAACAAGATATGATCCAGAGAGTCAAGTGTCCCGAGCATGAAAAATCTGCTCAGAATGGAGATAATACACAGACTAACGGATCTACAATTCAAGTTGAAGATGATGATGACCTCATCATTCTCGAGGATGAGTCTACTACCAACTCCATCGTTCACGAACCTGTCAACGATACCCGCAAAAGACCAATTTCCCCATCTTCTCTTAACTCTCCCAAAGTGCAAAAAACTGAACTTTGAACTTTTTAAAATTACTCCAATTAGCAGACCAAATTTTAAACTTAGAAAATATTTTTTAAATTTAATTTAATTGTCAAATGAAAGTTTATATAACTCATTGTCGATTTTTGTTTCCAATAAATATAACCTATATTTTGCATTTAAATATTGATATTGTAATTCATATTTACTGATGTGATAGTAATTATAAGTTTCAATTAATTCATTAGTTTTATAGACTTAATTTCAATACATTACATTATAGAATTAAATGAATCTCAGTCGGAAAACTTAGTTATTACAAGTGTTTTTGACAAATAGTATAATCTGAACTAATTTTGATTACTAATGTAACCAGAAAATATCAATATTTACTAAAATTAAACCTATGATTTATTTAGAAATTTGTATATTAAGTTAAATATTAAGAGTTAATATTGCTAATTACATATTATCTTTGATATTTAAGCTTAATAAAAAATAGATACATAAATTGAGATAAAAATAGATATGTTAATCAAGTATTGTTAATATATATAACTACACAGATAACATATATCTCTATGATTAATATGAAATCATTAAAGAATATTGAAATTTAAAAATAGCCAAAAAATAAATGTAATTGTATAAATTTAATGCAATTTGAATCACATGAAATCGTCATAGTCGTCGAGCATATCGTTACTGTAGTCAGGGGTTCCGAAATCGTCGGCACGAACATTGGCAGCGGGTTTCTTGCTCTTCTTCTTCTTGAGGGCATCCTTGGCAGCTCTTTGCTTCTCATTAGCCATGGCGGTGAGAATAGAGGCAACCTTACGAATGTCCATATCTTTCATGGGATCACTGATGTCACGTACAAGACTTTCAATGAATGATGGATAGAACCTAGAATTCTGAATCAAACCACTTCAGCTTAAGTTAAAAATGAAAAAAATTAATGGGGTGGTTACCTTATTACTGAGGATGATTTCAGAGACGGCTTTGGACAATTCGTCAAATTGGGCTTTGGTTTTGAGAGTTTTACCTTTAAGGTTGTTGAGAGAATCTTGAATGGATTCAGAGCCATCGTCAACATCAGCTAAATGAGTATTCAGTAAGAAATTACTCAAAGAAGTTGATAAATATTAGTTCATTGAAATTACCTAAAGTAGCGCCAGCGAAAAGATCAGCAGCGTTATTCAAATCGGACTCCTCTTGAAGTCTTCTTTGTTCTTCCTTTTGAGCGCGAATTTCTTCGGGAGTCATTTCAGCAAGAGTTCTCTAAATTACATATGTTAATTCTAAACTAAAAATATAATGAAAAAAAAAAATTACATTAGCCAATCTCTTCTTTTCTTGCTCTTCCTTTAATCTAGCTTCTCTTTCGGCGATTTTTTGAGCCAAAGGAATTTTTTTGACTGGAGCAGGGGCTTTCTTGACGGGTTCTTCTTCCTTATCGGAATCTTCCCAGGATTCCTAATGTGTGGTTTAAATTATTAATTTTAATCAAAATTAAATTGAAAATAAAATTACTTTGACGTCGTCATCTTCGTCTTCGTCATCCCATTTTTTGGAAGGAACGATGACTTGGGGAGCATCGTCAAAATCTTCGTTTTCTTTATTATAGTAATTAAATTAGATGATTTGAAATATGATTAATTTTAATGCTGATTATTACCCCAATCACTCATATTAGATTATTTATTGAATAGTAAATATCGTTTGATAGTTTTAAAAAAATTGAATATCATATGAAATAATCTATTTCAACTTTGGAAAAATGGCAATTTTAATTTATGGGTTTTGAGTTATGTTTTTGATTTGTGTTACTTTTAATAAATGCAAAATAGATTTTAATGGAACGATAATGATTGACTATTACTAAATATTATCAAAATAGAATTATTATTATTATTATTAAATATAATATATAACTTTGTAAGATGATATGCAATGTTTTCTTTACACCAAATAACTATTTATTATCTCATTGGAATGAATTTACGATATTTTCAATATATTGATCTTTGATATTATTATAAAAAATTTAGATAAAAAATATTAAAAATAGTTAGAAAATAGAGCATTGAACATATACAGCTTTAAAATTATTTTATTATAATTTGATATTAAATTGTAATATGTACATAAATTATAAAGGATAAGATTACAAATTAAAAATTATTCAATATATTAATAATTAAACTGTACAATAACTTCGAGGGAAGAAAAAAAATAAAATTAATGTGGAGAGGAAATTAAATGAAAACAGGTTAAGAGGCGAGATTATTCTGGTATGCTAACTAATTGAAAAGAATTGAATTTAATTACAAATAGGATAAACTTGAAATAATTATCCCAATTCAAAATTGTGCTGATGACGATATAACTTAGCCCCCTCCAAATCTGTTGGTATTACATTAAGAGGCACTAGACAGCTGAATCTTTCAAATTCAGAATTATTTGGCCCCATTACCTTATTTAAATTGTGCTGAGCATTGATCTGGACTGATTCAACGCCATTCAGCTCCTTAACATAGGTCAAAAAGTCCAGCTTGAGACGGTATTGAAAATCTGCGATTGATGTCTTAAATGATTGGGAGCAAGTGGATGGAATTGTGAGGGAAAATCCGGTTCTTTCAAGGTTACTGCACACTTTCATTGTTTCTGAATGAACAATTTTGGTGTACTGATCTACTTGAGCACTGGTTAAAGCGGTGAAACTTTGACCAATACTTTCATAACTTTCAAGGCTAATTACAATCTAAGGTTTGATAAAAAATTTATATTAGTACGATGGTATAAATACACAATGTTGAATTACCTGTAAACATTTAATAGGAGACGATAAAAATTCAACAACACCATGACAAGTCTCTCCAATTCTGTAGTGACTCTTTCTCAATGATATTTTTGCCACAACAGTATCACCTTTGTGGATGTTGATACTAGCTATTAAAAGCAAGGTTAGTTTTAATACGAAATAGAAGTTTACAATAGATATTACCACTTCGACTACGGTTAGACAATTGCAACACACTCAATATTGAGGTTGAATGATTCAAATGATTTTCAGAATTTTGATTAAGTGCAAAACTCTCCATTTCGTCATCATTTTCTTGGTTGCCATTTTCTTTCTTAGATTCGAGACTAGAAATTGCAAAATCTACGAAATCATCTGTATCTAACTGAAGATCTAAAAACATATTCATGTTAGTTGCAACTCTGATCAGTTACTTAGCATTAATTACGTTTTTTTCCAGTTATAGACCTTCTTTTTAATACATTATTATCCAAATTTTTAATAACAGATTCATCTTTAATTAATATTTTAGGTTGTAAAATATCGAATAACTCAGGCATTCCTGATTTCATATTAATAGGACTGAATAATCTAAAAGGTAACTGAATTTTGTTAGTGTCATTTGAAATTTTCTCTCTTTGGGTGCCCAAAATTAAATAGTATAGGATTTTGAATGATTTTCCACGATATGTGGGCGGTAAATGGCTGGGTAATTTGATTTCATATTGATCTATTGTAATAATTCAAATTAAATAATCAGTGTATAGTCATTAGATTTAATAAAAAAACTTACAAGCTCGTGACTCGCCCAAAGGTAATGTTAAATCACAAAACAATACTGATGGTGGTGTCGAAAATACTGGAAAAATATTATTTTGCTCTATATTAAAACCAACATCAGTAAATTCGTTGTATAAATATTGTATCAATAATTGTAAATTACCTAACCCTTTATTAGAATCACCACTCGTTAATTTCACTGCATTAATAGAGCTGCCAAAAGGATTGATAGAAGTTGGGTTCGTATGAAATGAGCCTCCTCCATAGGTCTGATTTCTGATATTGGGGGAAGCGGTCTGTTCCATGGTCTTGGCTTCGTTAATTAAATTGAGTGGAATGAGATTAGAATCCACCATAAAATGGCCTACTAATTGTACATGACCCCATAATAATTTTTCTTCTTTTGGTTCTAATTCAAGTTAAAAAATATTTTTCAATACTGATAAAAATAAAATATCTACCATTGGAAGGATCAGGAGAAGGCGAGAAAAATGGTGCAAACCAAGACGATACGGAATTAGGACGGCTTGCACGTACTGCTGAAGGTCCAGTCACGGGTGAAGGTGCCCTTAAGTCGTTTTGACTCGCATTTTTGACTGCATCCAATTGAATATGAGATAGTGATTGACTAGGTTTATGAATAGCTGCTCCCTCAGGCTTGTCAGGGATATTAGCTAAGTTACTGAGTTTATTTTGTTTTGAATGATTTGATTTTTTAGGAGCGAATCCTGAAGCGTTCACTCTACCAAAATTGGATTCAATACTTGAACGAGAACTTTGAGGATGGTTAAAATCTTCTGAAGGTCGGTATGACTCATCAGTAGAGCCCAAGGTTTTTTGGCTCGTGTTCGTAAATTTTAAAGTACATGTCAGTTTTTCTCCTGCATAGAATACTCCATTTTGACCAAATGTACATTCGACAAGAACTACCATTGAAAATATATACGACTTAAATATAAACTATTATCTAATTATCTATTGATTATATTATTAGCAATTTTTGGTAATGTTTTAAAATTAATAAATTAAAAATAATGATTAATAACAAAAACAACAACATCAAATACATTTATTTAACTATCTTAAGTGGATTTATATATGCGATTATGGAATGAAATTTAATTCTATGAATATCACATACTAAATGTAAATAGTATTAATTACTCAAAACATTGATTAAAATATTCAGGATTTTAATTGATTTAACGTCATAAAAACAATCTATTTTTATATTGAATTGTATTAATATTTTCAAATTTAAAAAATATCAATTAATCTCCAAGGTTATTGCTTTATTAAAATATATGAAAAGTGCTTTGACTTTTTTGTGTTAAATAAAATATTCAAACTTGAATTCATTCTCTAAATTTAATTTAAAAATGAATGACAGTACATACGACTAATGATGTAATTATTAATGGCAATAAAATTACATTTTCACTTATATCAAAGAATTTTTATATTATGCGCTCACTTTCTATACTATTTCTAAAATATATATTAAAATTATATAGTAACACACTAAATAATCTGAAAAATTGAAATTGTCTAATATAACACTGTTGAAAACCTATAGTAGTTTTTGAAAAAAATGTGTATTAGATTATTTTATGCAATTTGAAATATATATTTTTTCGCACTTATATATGTATTGAAAATTATTAATATACTTAAAATTATTGTTTTCTTTAATATAATTTTAAAAGTGTATAATATTTCAAATATTTAAAGTTGATTAATCTCATAAAAACCCAAAATTATCATAAATTATATGTTATTTAATCATTCAAATTAAATAGTAAAATATACAAAGGAAAAAATATAGAAAAATTTAAACCTTAATATAACAACTTGAGATATATAAAGTATGTTTTTACATCTAATATGTTAATAGTTGAGTGTTGAGTTAAATATTAATAACAATATTTTGTTATATTAAGCTTCACATATTAAATTATGAGTATTAATAAATATTTGTTTCTAATAAATTGTAAAACTCTAGGGCATGTCCAGTTGTAATGTTTAAATGGGAAAGTATGGTATTTTTATGTAGCTTAATGTTAAAATTGTCTTATATAATTTCATAATAGATTCTTTTAATCAAACTTATGTTAATGCTAAATCTCAAAGTTTATTGATAATTTTCTTAGGAATGACTTCAACTTTACTATTTAAAGATATTGTGTAGTAACCTGTTTATTATAATTCGGCATTATACTGCTAACCAATGATACCATATATATAAATTAATGACATAATCATCTATATTATATAATATCAAATATAACAAAATTAATAACACTTCAAACCAAAATGTATAAAGAAATGAATATAATTTTATTATTTGCCAAATTACGTAAATCAGGTTGAAATATGTTATTATCTGATTAATTGTGAATATCTGTAATCTTATTATTGGAAAAATAAATCAAGTTTATTGATTATTTAATGTATTTATAATTAGTTATCTTGAAATAATTCTGTGGCTTCAGTGCTTTTCATAAATTAAAAATACTGTTGTATATACCAAATTTGAATAACTTTTTAAATGATAGTCTATTATTATATGAATTTTAAAAATTATATATGGAAAAGCTGAAAAATAAACTACCTAAATAACAGTTTTTTGTGGTTTTCAGATATTCACTTGGGTAATAAAAGACGATATAAGCTGCCTACAATGTGATAGTAGCTTATTAGTTTAAAATAATCTGACAATTATTTGGATTTTAAAATAAAACAATCAAATATCAAATTTTTCATATTAAAATAGTAAAAATGCAATCCCGATTATTATTTTATTATCATGAACATTTATTTCAAAATCAGTGATATTAATATCCATAATTGAAAATATACAAATTATAATACTATCAATTAATAAAAAAATATGTAAATTGACAAAAATAATTTTTTATCTTTGATACTATAATAAAAAATGCGGGATTATTAAATAATTAATTTGATCAACTTAAATAAACAAATATATCATTTAATTAAAATGATAATCATTTTCAGAATGGTAGCAATTCGAAATATATTAAAGATATTTATTAAGATTCATTTTGAGCAGGTTTATACAACAATAAATACAGTTTGATTAGTTTAATAATTTATTACTCTTGATTTTTTTTATTAAATTGGAGAATTGTATATTTGTAATCTAATGATTAAATTTAACCAATGGAGAGAAATTATGAACTGGGTATGTCAAAATACATGATAAAATATAGGTATGTAGCAATAAAGAGTAAATGGGAAAGTGGCACATACGCAATTAAAACTAATATAATATACGTCATCACAGCTCCTATAGCAAAGTGGTGAATGCGTCGTGCTTATAAGTGAACAGCTTATACTAGGACACGCGAAGGTCACGGGTTCGAACCCCGTTGGGAGCGTACCATTGTTTTTTTGTTTCGTATTTCAAATCTTTTACTTCTCAGTATTCAAATTTTATATTTATAAATTGTAGATTGTTGTATTGATGAAAAACTAAATTTGATTGGGATTAATGCAAAACTAACTTGAACAATTAAAATCTTAGAAAACAGCAACCATTTCTAAAATATTTTTTACAAATTTTGAAATATGAATAGTGAATAATGAATATGTTGACTATTATATTTCAAATCTATTAATATATATTTCTATAAAATGAATCTTCAATCATTAATATTATTGATTCTTATTCTTTTTGACTTTGGCTTTCTTAATAGCGGGTTGTTCAGAAGTAGATAGCTCGTTCTGTCTATTTTTGGAATGATCTTTGCTCTTGTTCTTATTCTTATGATACTGTTGGCTTTCATTCTTAAACTTTTCTCTGAAATTTTGTTTGAATTGCTTGAGATTCTTATAATTGGGTTTGAGTTTGGTGTCAAATTTGCGATATCTAAAATCATATAAATTAATGGATAGTTTTAAAGTATATATGAAAAAATAATTACGGTGCTATTTTCTTTAAGGGGACAATTTGATTCAATTCTTTTTCATCAGCCAATAGAATTTCTTCAGTTGATAAGCCAAAGTAATCAGCATCGACTTGTTTATACTTGAAGCGAACAGGTGTGCCATCAATCTGAATAAAGTGATGTAAGTGGTGAGTATCAAATGTGATTTGCTAATATCAAACTTACGATATCTTCATAGTTAAGATTGTAGTATTCGTCCATCAATCTCTGAATTTCTTTCTTATCTTTTTCGGATTGATTACGTTCAATATCTCCAATATCTATGTCATCATTGAATTCGGGTTTTGCGTCATCTCCAAATTCATCCTAAAACATATTTAGTAAAATAAATTATAACAGCTGATATTAAAGTACATGATAGTAATCATCATCAAATTGTTGTTGCATTTGTTGATCAAATTTTTCTGGATCGAAGTCTTCATCAAGGTTAAAGCCTTCGATGTTATAATCCTTGTAGCCAGACATACTCTGAAGTTTTTCGAGTTGTTCCAAGATTTGCTTCTTCTTTTGATTCTTAAGACGCTTAAGCTCTTCAGCTTTCTTTGCTTTAGCTTCCTCTTTCCTCTTCGCCTTTTCGGCTCTCCTCTGAGCTCTAGCCGATTTGACTCTTCTCAAGGTACCTTCAATGGTACGTGGATGAGAAATGATATTAGCTGAGTTGGGTTCTTCGAACCTAAAGTTATACTCCTGCTCAAATTCATCAGCAATTTCCAATTCTTCTTCAGATTCTTCAATCTCTTTGATGGCATTCGCGTCTTTTAGTTTATCTTCTACAGCATCTTGGCCCTTGCTAATCCATCCGCGATTAAGGATATAATTCATTAAGAAAGCATCTTGATCATCCTTGGACATGCTATCAGCATTGGTAACTGAAACACCACTCTCCCACTTGTTCAAAGTGTCCTCTTGAACTCCAGCAGATCTTAACTCGTTGATTAAGAAATCTTTGTAATCCGCATCTTCTTCATCAATTTCTTGCTGAGATTTTGGTTTTTTAGAGAATAAATCGTCATCTTCGTCATCGGCAGCGATGTTGTTGATAGCATCCTTCAATTCGTCCTTGATTTTTTGCTGTTCTTCAACGTGGGTCAAAGGTTTCTCAGCAGTATCTTTGGATTGATTGGGGTTGAGCAATTCTTCCATTTCCATCTGTTTGTAAGTAACGGGTGCGTCTTTCTTCATTTGCTCTTGCTTATTCTTCCATTTATTTCTGGCTTCCTCAAATAAATCCTCTAAAATCAAAAATTAGGAAATTTGAAAATATTACAATTGGTTAGAATTTAATACCTTCAAAAAATTGAACATTGGGATCGTATACTTTATCGTCCTTAGCTTGAATAGCCATTAATGTTTTAATAAACTGCCCTTCTACTTCTTTACTGATCAATTCTCCCCTTTCATCTTCTGCTTCGGACTCGGATTCCGAACTTTCTGAATAATCATCGGTTATATTATTATTGTCATTACCTAAATGAAATTTATATCAATAGAGTTATAAAAACCATTTGTTAATGATTTACTCATTTGGTTTTTAGTTTGGTTAACAGGATGATTCATGGGTAATTTAGGATCAACTTTTGTAGTTAATTGATTTTCATTACTTTCGTTATCGTTATTAATCTTATTTTTATTCTTTCTTCTACCCATTTTATTGAATTGATTTAATTTTATTTATAAAATTTGAATTTTTAATGATTTTATTTATAGTTTTTTCACAGAATTTTATTTTATGGGATTTATTGGAATTCAGAAATATATGGAACACTCAAACGTGAAAGCTGAATAAAAAACGAAAATTAAAAATAAAAAAATAACAAAATATTAAATAAATAAAAATGTAATCATTAAAATAATAATTTATTGTTCTAATGTTAGTTCAAAAAAATGAAGTTAAATTAATTGTTAATGTGGACTTGTTTAATGAGACCTTGTCCCAATCTGACTATTTCACCAAGGACAGCATCTCTATTACCATTCACTTGAGCAGAGGTAGCCTCCTAAAATTGAAGTAATTAATAATTGATCTTTGTAATAAATGTATAATAAATCTTACATGAACAGAAAAGTTGAAGCCCAAGTTAACCTTTAAACTGACGGGATGGCTGAAGTAGTGAGGATTAAATAAACCTGCAATTTGGTTTCCACCGAAGGGATCATTGAAGAACAAAATTTGATCCTTGTAGGTTTCCTAAATAATTTCATATAAATTACTCATTGTATAAGAGATGACTATTAATTTAGACTACCTTCAATAAAGCTAAATACATTTCTACAGGATCGAATTCTGCAGAGTGAGGATCAATAGGTTCAATTTGATCAGATTTGATTACTGAGGATTCTACATATTCGGGATCGAGGGTATAGTTTTGGAAATAGCGGGTCAAGTGTTCCACATTTAAGTCCAAAATGAAATCATAGCCTTCCGTTGAAGTAGTGAAAATGGTCTAAAATATAAATTTGTCAATACATATCAAAATGGAATAATAAATACTTACATCGACAAGCTGATCGCAGCTTTTACCTTCAATTTGATCAGTGATAGATTTCAAACATTGCAAACCCGCTTGGGCCAACTTCTTCAATCTAGACATAATGGGCTTTGGAATGGAAGCATCGAGATAATTTGTACCATCTTCGTCAATCTTAGTCACAATACAAATACCAGGATGTTGCTGAGTGCCTTGAATGAATTTACTATTAAATTTATCTTCGGCATCTTGTCTGAATTTGATAGACATGTCTTGGTCAAAATCAATAATTAATGGATTATTTTTGAAGTCAAATTGCGAAATCAAATGTAAGAAACGATAAAAAGCAGTGGTTACGCTATGAGGTGCGGGAAGGGAACCATGATGAACATAGATGTAACTACATAAGAGTTCAACAATAGATTCATTGATAAATCCACTAAGATAATGACGTGCAATCCAACGTTTGGCAATACGAATAAGTGTAGACATACTAGTGTACTTAAGGCATAAGGTATGGATCCTGACTGCTAAGAATGGCTGGTATACGAATCTAGAGTTGTATAATTTTAACGCCTTATCGAACTGCTCTAATTCGAGACGAGATAATTTATTATCCTTGGCTCCAGCTCGGAGAAGATCAAGCTCTTTAGGATGGTAAATGAAGCAACGGAAGAGATAACCTGCAGATGTCCAGACAGCAAGATAACTAGATACTGAAATTTCTGGAAGGTTACGGTTAATATGCTGATGTACTACTTTGCAGTTATAGCGATCTCCTTTGCTGTTCAATTCAGATGCAATTTTAATGTAAAAAGCAGATTTCAAGCGTTGGATAGCAACAAGGTCATCAGGCCAATCAGAAGATAATTCAAGCTCAAAATTAATATCGTGACCTTGGACAAATCTGCATGTTGTAGGCATCTGGGCAAGTTCTGAGAGATTAGCAGGAGTGGGATAAAATACAGAAGTGTTTTTATATGCAGAAGATAAGCCAATACTTGAGACAATATCCAACGGAACTGAAGTAAGTTTTTTCATTACTTTAACCAAGCCATCCATTTGATCAATGAAAGGTTGGAATCCTTTGGTTGATAACTTGTATTCCCTCTTGCCACGGTATGACTTGTCATTGAGATCAATAAGTTTGGTCAGTTGATTTCCCCAGTAAACTAAAGAACGGGGAGTAGCTTGATAGTGGCGCTTGAGTAGATATTTGACCATAGTAGGAACAATATCGCGTCTATCTTTTAAGTGATCAGCTTTCCAAACAACACTTTCAACAATGGCACCATCTTGGAAGCGTCTTAGTTCTGCTTTATCTCCCCAAAGCTTTCTGAATTCTTCAGCAATTTGGACATCTTGAGGTGATGGACCACGATCAACTAATCTTCCAGAGTGTTGAGGATTCAAAATTAATCCAATAAAATGATCGTTTATTTGATCATTCGGAGGTGATTGATTAATGCTCCATGGTGAAGGGTCTGAGAAATAAGAGACAATATGATCCACTCGATCGGTCAAACCTCTCTTAAGTAACTCTGGTACAAGCTTAGTTTGAAGCAAAAATGAATTATTTTCAAACTCAATGGATTGAGAAGGAGTGATTTGTTCGGAGGGAAGAGTCAAAACCTTCAATCTATAAAAAATTAATAAATTATATTGAATGTCTAAAACCAATATTTACTTGATAATATGATCGAATCTAGATAAAGGATTCTTAGCAAGATCAGTCAAAAAGATGTCCGAAAAGTGGTCGATTTTTTTATCAGATAAAAGAAGAGAAGTATGCTTAAATTCGCTTTGGATTAATTTCCAATCATTCAATGATAAATGGGGAACAAGATTGATAGTTCCAGTGGGATCCAAAATTACTACTGGAAATACCGAAGTGAAATTTTCCAACGAAAACTAGGAAAATGTTAGAAAATAAAATCAATTGGAAAGTATAGGAATAATTACATTAATTTGGTCTTGAGATCTTCCAATAACGATAGGCTCTTTAGTAATATCTAGCTGAGCTAAATAATATTTAGTTTTAAGATGTTTAAATATAGCTGTTATTACTTACCTAAATAGTCAATAGTACCTCTAAACAATTGAAAACTGCTAAACCCTCTGCTGAGTTTACCTCCGGCAGAAGAAGGTTTGAGAAGATGAGCGAGAATCATGGCAAATACAAATCCGTTGAATCCTTTACCGATCAACCCACCCTTACCAATAGATCGCTGCTGGAGCCAAATTTTACCCAATTGAACTGCAGTGGCGAATTCAGGAGAAGTATTAGTAAATTGATGTAAAAATGTGGTGTGAGGCACCAAAAGAGTATCACGAGCGAGATGAGTATTATAATAAGGGGTAGCGGGTCCAGTTTCTCGTTCTGATTGAGAGTGAAGTCGAATATTATGCTTCAAAGGAGAGAAGCGAGCTAATTTAAATGTGTCGTGGCTGATGGTTGGAAATAATCTGATGTAGAATCTGACAGATGATTTGACATGAAATTGAACAAGCAATATTGGAGATAGATCAGATTGATGTAAAAACTCGTATTGTAAATCGAATTTCAAGTCAGTTTTAGCTTTAGATATTTGCTTGGCTAAACTAGCTAGATAGTAAGCCTTTTTGTAGAAATAACGATAATTTACAAAATCTTTGGGCTGAAATAGCTCAGTTGGAAGGTGAATAGCAAGATCAACAAATAAAGAGGGCTTAGAATCCTGACTAATTTGATAAGGAGTCAACCCAAGAGGAAAACCTCCAATAACAGTGATATTGGTAGGTTTAAGGAAATTCAACTGATAGTTAGCATCAAGAGGAGGTGGTGGATTAGGATAAGGAATAGTGATTTTATATTTG
>JNEM01009740.1:0-19484 GCA_000697335.1 Conidiobolus incongruus B7586
ATAGCTAAAGTTAATCAAAATACTAACAAATATATTTATAAAATATTTAGTTAAAATAAACAATAGGGTAATAGTTAAAGATAAATAATTATAAAATGAATTAATTACTAGAATATTTTTAGTTTTTAATAGTTTAATAAGTTAAATTACTCTAATATATATAATTTCATATAAGGAATTATTAGTCTATTAAAACTTTTATGGATTAGTTTAAAATCTGTTAATTAATTATGAAAGAAGTAATTTTAAGATTATATTAATATTATTCAAGTTTAATTTATAATTAATAGATTAAAATTATTTAAGATTAAATTAATATTTATTTTTTAAAGGACATTTACTAACTTTATAGTTAACTTAAGTTCTTTAATAATAATAACAACTTTTATTTATTTTTAAATAAACTTTAACTTCTTTATTAAGTGTTTTTTCATAAAACTTTAGAGTAAAAACAACTATCATTTGAAATTTAATTAAATTAAAATAAATTTTAAAAAATTAATTCTTAAGATATAAAAATTTAATTATAGAGTAAAAGATATCATTAATCACAATTATTATATCACAAATATTAGAAAAAAAATATTATTAAAATATTCCCTATTAACTAACTAAAGTTTTAATTAAAGATTAAGGTATTGTAATAATTTATTGATTTATTCCTTTTTAGTGATATTTAATATATTTAAAAATATTTCATTAAATTTCTTAATTAATTATCTTATAGATATTTTTTATTTAAGTTAAGAAAACTTTTCTCTTGTTAATTAAACTTAATCTTCTAAATAATATCTTTTTTTTAATATTTTTTCTAATTATTTAAAAGTTAGTATTTTTGTAGAAAATTACCCATATAAAGATTTTTTAGGATTTAGCTTATAATAAGTTAACTAAGAAATATAAATAGATTTTTCTTAAAAAAAGTGCTTAATTTAGGATATTATTTAAATTATTATTAAAAATTAAATCAAGGTAATTTTTTATATTTTTAAGATAGTTTTTAAGCTTATAAAGATTTTTAAAACTATTATAAATAATTAATATATTTTTTAAAATATTAAAAAGATAATTTAATATGTTAATAATAATAAAATAACTAGTTTATTAGATTTAAGCTTTTTAAGTTATGTTTTTCTTAACCAGAAGTTATTTAATATAAGTTTTTATAAGGTAATAAACTTTTAAAAATTAAAGTCTTAGACTCATATAATAATTAAACTATTATCATTATTAAAATAATATAATAGTATCTTTTCTTAGTAGTATTATAATATATAAGGTTAAATTTAAATAAAATAAATTATCAATAAAATTTATAATAATAATAAATAGATTTAATATAAATAATTAATAGTTTTTTAGTAGATTTTTAATAATTTTATTATTACTACTATATAAATATAATAATAAAAGATTACTAATATAATATAAAGGAAAATTTAATATAAAGGTAGTATAGTATAAAATATTGCAATATAATATAGGATATAATGTGAATATATAAATAAAGTTTAATAAAACTTTAAATTAGGATAAGTCACTGATATATTAAAATTTATAATAGATAGTGCTAATATACCATATTATTAATATATTATAGTTTCAATTTTAGAAATAATGTTAAAGATAAAAAATAATAAAAATTAAGAGGGAAAAAAACCATATTTATTAGATAATTTAATACTATTTATACAATGAATTTTACTATATAAATATAAATCAATTATATTATTTATAATTAGTTGAATTATAAAGAAATATATATAAGAATTTAGAGAACTAGTTTTTTAACAATTTGAATATATAGTTTAAAAAAGATTATAAAAACAAATTACTTTTATAATTATTTTTATAGAATAAATATTTTATATAAAATTAAGAATATTTTGTAAAATTACACCTATGTTTTATAAAGATTAAATAGAAATCTTTTGATAATATTTAAAAAATATTAACATTAATTATATTTATAGAGAATATTAGATATTAATATATTATTAATTAATTTTAAAAATAATAATAGAACTTTATATTAAATTGATTAAAATTTTTAATATATTTATAAATAATACTTGATTTCATTTAATTATTTTTAATTATAAGCCTTTTAAATATTAAAATTCATTAATATTACTTTATATTTTTAATAATGGGAATTCTTTGTAATAAAAAATAAATAAATATTTTAATATATAATATATAAAAATAAATATATAATATAAATTTAATAGTTTCTTTAAGTATTAATAACTTTTTAATATATTTTTAATCAAGATCTAATATTAAAAAAATATTTCTTTTTATTAAAAACTAAATTTTGATATTTTACAAACTAATTAAATTTTCCTATAGAAATTTTCTTTCCTATAAGTTGGTTTTTTAATTGCCTAAAACAATTATAATTATATAGGTTATAATCTAAAGAGTATACTAGATATGGTAGTTTTTTCCAGTTATTTTTAATTAGAAAGTTTTTTAAAACTTTAGATTTATATATTTTATATTTATCATATAAAATAATATGTTTTCTTAAATTATATTGAGAATATTAATTAAGAATACTTTTTTTTAAAAAAGCATTATTAAGTTTATTATTAAATAGCTTTCCTTCAAAAACTAAATAAAAATAACATATACCATTATAATCTTTTATAATGATTAACATTTATTTATTAATAAAATATTTATTTAAAAAGATTTGTGGAAAAGGTTGATTTGACTTAATCTATCATCTTGATTTATATTTTAATAAAGGATTATATATAATGATATAAGATTCATCAATTATAATTATTTATCATAAAAGTTTAAGTTTCTAGTAATATTTTAGTAAGTTTTGTTTAATAATAACTACTTTAAATTTTTTTAAGCTTTAGTTAAATTTTAAGATATTTATTTTACATATTTATTTATTAAATTGATTTTAAACTTTAATATATATAGAATACTTATAAAACTAATATAAATATATTTATATAATCCTCTAGCTAATATAAAAAGATACTTTTCAATATATTTTTTCATTTTATTAATAATTAAAAAAATAACAATTAAAGTTGGTCTTTTAAATTTTAGCAAGTTTTGGATAATTTCTTTCTTAGTATTAAAATGATTTACCTAGCAATAAATTATTGATTTAGATAATGTTTTATTATCAAAAGTTGTATATCAATTTTAAATAAATTTAGAGATCTTATAATTTAATTTTATTATTAATTAAATAAAAAACTTTTGATAATTATTATTTAGTTTAAATATAATTAAATTAAACAACCAATTATAAAAAGTTAATTTTTTAATAAAAAAATCAATATATATATATTAAAAATATATAATTTCATATTAACTTTATATATATTTATTTATTTCAAACTAATAATATATTTGAAAAATCAGAAATTAAAAAATTTCCCATTATTTTAAATTCAAGGTAATATTTTAAATATAAAAAATCTATTATTATTAATGATTTATAGATATTTAATATATAGAATCCAATCTTATTATTATTTATTGAAATAACTTACTTAATACTCAATTAAACAAAGCCTAACTATTAATATATATATTATTATTACTAGTTCAAACCTTAATAACTAATGATTGAATTATTATACTTTCCTAAACTAATAAATGAATTGCTTTTTTGCTTGCGACTATTGTTATTAAATTATAAATATAGTTTAAATTTGAATCAAATATTAATATAACATTTTATTTTTTTAAAGCTAAAACAAAATTCTAAAATTATATAAGATAAAAAAATATAATTAAAATATGATATAGATTGAAAATTCAACATTTATAAAGAGATTAATTTTGAATAAAAAAATTATTATTAGACCTAAAGATAAATAAAAACTATATTTTCAAAATATAACTGTAATTTATAGGATTCACTAAAAAGATATGCTTTTAAAGTTAAAAGTATTTATTTTTATTAGGAGCTATTAGGGATAAAGGGATAATAATATATTTAAGAATAGGAAAAGGATTATAAAAGATAAGTTAAGATATTCAATAAGGTTAGTAATTTAAGTATTTACTAAAGTATTTATTGTTAAATTTTCTTATATATATAATATTAATTTTGATTTTAATTATATATTAATTTGGATTTTTTATTTTATTTTGTTATCAAAATCTGATTTATAAAAGAGGTTATTATTTAAATACCCATAGTTACATTCCTACCCAGATATTTTATATATCTTTATTTTTATATTAATTCAATTTTTTTACTAATTTTATTTTCTTTCAAATTTATTAATTTTTATCTTAATCCAAAGAGAGAACAATTATATTTTTTTTATTTCAAAAAAACTAAATTAAAGTATATATAATTTATTTATAATGAAATATTATAGAAATTCTATTCCAGCCTTGAATATCATTAATATTTAATTTTAATATAATTATCCTAGTTTCCAATATTAGGTTAATATATTAGCTTTTAAATTAATAAATTGATTCCATTGTTTTTTTCAAATTTTATAGCTACTTTTTGATCAATATTGATTATAATTATTTTCTAAAATTTGATAATATTTCTATTGATATTTTATTATCAAACAATACAAATTGCTATTAGTTTTTAAATTTAAATTCGCTATAAAACTAATATTATTTTATATAATTTATTATATCATTTTATAATTATGACTTCTTTTGCATTATTCCTGATTTTTCTTAACTTATATTATCACTAATGAATATTTATAAAATATTAAAATACTAAGCTTTGCTTCTTATATTTAAACTAATTATAAAAATAATGGCAGATAATGATTAAACATTAAAATGCAAATAGACTTAATGAAAGTATAAAAGTAATATAATTCTGTATGTTGGTAAATATATTTATTATATATTTAAATATGTTAATTAATAATACAAAGTATTGATAACTATGTGAAATTGATAAGGATAGTCTTAAATCTCTGGAAATAATAGTTATTTACAATTATCAAAAGAATTGTAATATTTAAGTGATAAAAAGAGGTATCATGTTTAATATCTCAATCAAGAGTATATAAATAAAATTTTATACAATTGGAATTTGTTAAAAATTTTAGCTCTAAAATCCATAATGGATTAAATAATGATATTCAATTTATAAGGAACCTGAGAATTGGTCTTAACGAAACTAAATACTTTCTGTCAATAGAAGTGATAAAATTATCAAGTAAATTTTGATATTAAAATTATATTTTATCATCTCAAATATATTTAGCTTAGTATATAATATAATTCACTAATTTCAATTAAAATATACTAAACATATATATATCTATTAAATTTGGTATTGTATTTGAAAGTATAAAATAAAAATATATATCAAGTTGAAAGTTATCCTAAGTACATTGTGATATATGGATTCTTATTTTATATTTGTATTATCAAGGTGATAATTAGTTAATCTACCTATTAATAAATTATTAATTATAATATTTTCAAAGTAATAAAATATTTCAAAATTCTTATATCGCAATAATATTCTAAATTCTCATAAATGTGAATCAATAATTTTTTATGATTTAATAATAAGAATATATAGATTATATATTTTCATCAAAAAGGAAAATTTGTGGAAGATATATGGGAATAATGATATTTAGCGAAAAAGTTAAATATAAATTAATTTTTTGTTATTTAGTATAGGTTATTCTCTGTTTGTTAATATTGAAAAAGCTATAATAGTTATATCACCAGAACTGTAGTAGTCTAATGTTTTATATTATAATTTTGGTAAATAAATCTTAATTGTATTTGTGATCATAAATGAAATTATGGTGAATATATTTGTATACTTGAAAACATCAATTCGATTATGGATTTGAACTTTTTTCTCTACTGATAAGGTTTAACAAAATACTTCAAAATTCAGGATACAAATTTGGGTCTTGAGATCAGGTTGTTGAAAAATTAATTAATATTATTTTCTTACTTTGTTTTAATAGAACAGACTAAAAATCTTTTTGCCTTGTTATTAAAACTTTTGAAATTGTGTTGATATGCCTATATTTATAGATTATGGAATATTTTTTAAAAGTATTATCATATCAAGATATGAACTCAATATAATAAATAGGATAAATAACGATTGAAATCTACTTTTTTTACCTCAAATATACTCAAACCGAGACTTGAATGACAAATTATATAATCTCTATAATTTTGATTGGTTTAAACTTGAAAAATAGTTATTAAGGAAAATAATAAATAAAATTCTCACATTTTGATGTGAAAAAATATCTATTGATATAAATTAGTAATCCTCTCAAGACTTTAAATTGGTTAAATATTATAAAGTTGAATAGTATGAAAACCTTAATTACTTGGTTATTTTTGTGTACTTTAATTTCTTCATCGCCTATTATTTTTAAAAATCAAATAGACTTCAAATTGAACGAAGATGCTAAGCAACTGGGATCTCTTATAGCTGGAAGTATTGCTGTAATATTTGGATTCCTTTATATCTTCTTTGGCAAAAAGTTTATTAAAGTACATTGTGCTTTAATAGGATTTGTTTCATTTTATATTTTAGCTCTTATCACTTGCAGTAAATTCCAAATATTTAAAAACATTAATTATAGTATTGCATGGCTATTTCCCAAGGGATATTGCATCTTTGGTATTATAGGTAGTATTTTATTGGTTCGTAATATGATGATACCGAAAGTGCTTATCGGATACGACTTTGGTGCAACACTCTCACATATAGTTTTCGACATGAATTTCCAAATTATTTACAAAGAATTCCCTATTTTAAATATTTGTTTTGGAATCACCACATCTATTTTAACATATAAGTATAACGAGGTAATGACGACTATCTCTCTCGCTTTCTTTGGAGCTCGTATTTATACAATGGGACTTGATATATTGTATGGTTATTTTAATTTTAAAGGGTTTGCTTCTGTTGGAGAATCCTATGAGCACGAAACCGGAAATATTTTAAAGTTAATTTGCATTTTGGCTTTCAGTATTATTGGTATCTTCTTCCAGTTATATTTATCTTCAGATCAAGATGATACCTCAGTTAAAACTAATGAAAAAACAGGTGATGAAAAAGAATAAATTAACTTTAATATTATTTATTCTATTTAATAAATTTTAATTTTCTAAATAATGTAAATACTGAGAGATTATGTGGAGGCTAGTAATATGATTATAATAACTAAAATAACATAATATTGATTTTAGATTTGATGCGTATAATAATTCAATTCTAAAATAATGTCTCTAATCCAAGCTTATCTTAGTAATTTAATTTTAGAATTCAATTTGAAATATTGTAATATAAAAATTGCAAGTTATATCATCAAATATTGCATAAAATACATCTTGATAAGGAAATATTGGAGTTTTTATTTTGAACAATATCATTTTAATTAATTTATTAAAATCCAAATTATTAAAATAATAATTCTTTTTACACTTTATTGCTTAAATATTTTATATATTATTATCATAAATTATTAAATTGTGAGTTAAATTCTCCTTAATTAAAATAATTATTATGAATAATATTTAAAATTTATGAAAGATTTTATATTATTTATTGCAGAAAAAATATATATGAACTTATAACCTAATAAACCCACTTATATTAGATGTCATTAGTAATATTTTAAAATTCTGAAATTTATTTTAGCTAAAATATAATGAAAAATAGTATTTGGTATAATAAACAAAAATCATATATTATATAACTAATTTGGGTATATTAATAAAAAATACCATCAAATAATAATATATAATAAAGGTCATTATTTAATTTTTTTTCTTTATATCATAGAATAGTATCTTTGAATATATTTCCATATATTTAAAATTTTTCTTCATTTAATAATTTAATTTTCAGATTCCATTAGTTAGATGATAATTATTATTATATTTATTAATTATCAAAAAGGGTTTTACTATTAAGCAAAGCTTTATAACAAAAACAGATATACAATGATACTTTGTAATATTTTGAAATAAGAGTTGAGCATGTTTCAACACAAAATTCTTATTATATATCGATAATTGCTCAGATCTAACTAATTTAAACTTCAAATATTTGATATCAAAATAAAAGCTGATAGTTTTGAATATTAAGTTAGAACAATTATTATTAATTTTAAGGGTAAATTCTATATAAGTCAGATTAAAATAATTTCTAATAAATAACAAATGCAGATGTTGAATATAAAACATCAATAATCAAATAAATCGCATCAAATACATTTTTTTGACTTAAAATTGATTGACCTTTGTTGAAACATGGTATAACTGAATGCTCAAATTCAATGTTAGTTTAGATAAAATGAAGACAAATATTATATATAAATATAATATTCAAAAAGAATTATAAAAACTTTAATTAGTTTAAGATAATAAAATTTTCGAATTGATAAAATATTATATTTAATCAAATCAATCAAGTAATAATATTTTAGTAGTATTACTTTAATATTTCAGCTGATATAAAATAAGATGAAAAAAAATCCTATATTAAAAATATTGGTTGATTTCTTTGAAAAAAAGAATTATATTTGGAGAAATATGAAGCAATCAGTTAAACTGGTTGAAAATAGAAAACAATAATGCTTGTACTGTTCTTGAATAGGTTTTCAAGGCTGAAATCTCAAATCTCTAGTTTTATAAATCAATTGAAGAACAAAAGCTCTAGTCTTTTTGCTATCCCTGTGTACTTTAATTTCTGTAACTCTTGTTTCTGCTTTAACGATGTGAACTTCAAATAGATTCAAGATGTTACGAGATTGGGCTTCCAAATTGTTGGTATTTTGACTATGATTTTTGGATCAGTATTTATTTTCTTTGGCTTCAAGTTTATTAGAGTGATTCGTTCCTTTCAAGGGTTTTGATTATTTTTTCACTGTATCTTTACTTGTATTTTAATGGATTGGATAAGATCAGGAATAGGCTTAAGGTTATTTCAAAGGCATTTCGCATGATGTTACTCCCCTTTGGCATTTCAGGTGGTTATTTATCTGTTCGTTATTTGATGATAGGAAAGTTATCTATTGATTTTAGTCTTGGCATAAACCTTTAATCCCTAAATTCCACTATTATTTTTCAATATCCTTATTACCAGTTTTTCTTGAATTAAATTTCCGCTTTGTAATTGTCTCATCATTTTTGATTTATTAACACACTGGCTCAATGAATATTATATCTTTTGTTTTCCTTGGATCTCATTTTTACTCCACAAGGCTTGATATGCTGATTAAATCTGAATATGCTAATTTGTTTCACTTCCTGGATGACAGAGTATATTGGGAATTGAATTTATTTTAATAGTGGTTTCCGTTTTTACTCTCAGTATTTTAGGTATCTTCTTCCAGGTACACTTTTACATAAGAAAATACCCCAGTTGAAACGGATAAAAAATTGTTGATCTTTTCTATTGGCCCAACTTTGATATTTTCAATTATCTTATATAATAAAAATTCAATCCTTCAAAATTAAAAAAATCAACTTATTAATGAGATTTTACATTTGTAATATAAATTAATAAATTACTCCTATTTTTTTTGTCATCAAATGAAATATTTATTGTCCATTAAATTAATACCAATAATTTGTTTAACCTTTTTAATTTTTTACACAATTATTAATTATTTTTCAGGTTTTGATACCATAATTTATTATATGATAAATCATTTTAATTCCTGGCATTAGAGTAGAAAATAATAACATTAGATAATTTACCTCATATACTCCCAGCTAATATTATTTAACATCACCCATTATTAATTATATATTATTCATCACTCTCATTGGTTTGAATAATTACTCTATGGAGAATTTAAAATTTGTAAAAGATGTGGGAAAAAGATAATCAAGTGTATAAATACTCAACTTAGGAGCCACTTTTTGTGTTTGTGGTATTTCAAAGCACATTATTTATATATTATTTCGCAACATGAAAGCATTAGCTACTTTGTTGTTCTTGTGTGCTTTAATTTCTGCAGCTCCTATTTCTTCCTATGACCATGTGGATCTCGAATTGATTGATGCTATTAAATTGAGCTTCCAAATTGTTGGTATTTTGACTATGATTTTTGGGTTAGTATTTGTATTCTTTGGCTTCAAGTTTATTAAAGTGATTTGTGCCTTTAATGGATTTTTCATATTTTTCGCTTTATCTTTATTTGCTTATGGTGGATCGGATATAGCCAAAGACCTGAGTAAAGGTATTCCAAGACAACATTCCCCGGTTTTACTCCTCTTTGGTATTTTGGGTGGCTATTTATTTGTTCGTTATTTGATGGTAGGAAAAGTATCAATTAGTTTTAATTTTGCTCAAAGTCTCGGTTTCAGGATTTTCGATAAGACCTTCCAAGCTCCTTCTCAAGTTTCTCTTCTTTTATCTGTTTGCTTTGGAATTGCTTCATCTATTTTGACTTATAAATACACTGACCTAATGACCATTATCTCTGCTGCTTTCTATGGAGCTCAATTTTACACCCTTGGACTTGAAATGTTTATTAAATCTGGTTATATCGAAATGCCTGAATTTTTGAGCACACCCAGTGAATTCGGAATTAAATATAATTTAATAATAATTCTTACACTTGGCACCTTGGGTACCTTGTTCCAACTTTACTTAACTTCTAAACAAAATTACACCCCTGTTGAAACCAACGAAAAAGCCACTGATATCAAAGTTTAATTAAATTTGATATTTTCAATTATTTTTTTAATAAAATACTCAGTTCAACTGAAATTTGAATTATATTTTCATTATTTATAACTTGATATCTTTGCAGTTTCAGGAACATTATTTCAATTTTTTATTACTCATTGTTTGAGCATAAATTAATCATCTTTATTTTCTAATATATTATTACTATTATTAATATTAAAATATATCATTGATTATTTAATAAAGATTAGATCATAATATATTATATTTTATTGATACTTAAAATTATTTACTATTTGATTTATATTTTAACAATGAATGTATTAGTCTATTATTAATAATAGCAAAAAAGAATCACAGACTAATATTAATACAATGAAATTATATATAGATAATTCTCTAAACCAATTAGTATTTAATGCCATAAATCATAATTACATAATATTGAACTTTATTAATAATTAATTGAATAAACTTGCATTATTATAACAAAGTATTATTATATTTATAATAAGTTTTATCATTAAAGATTGTTGTTAAAAAAGTACTTATAATATTATTTAGTAAATTATTTATTAATCCTGCTTTTTAATATTTTAAGACTATATTTCTTAGAATTTACTATTGAGATATTATAACAAAATATCCAGAAAATTTTTTCCTTTTATCTTCTTACCTTTTGGGTTTAAATAGTTGATTTAATAAATAATATGGTGTTTGGTTAAAATCTAACAAAATGGTCAAAAAAACAAAAAATATCTTTTAATTATAAACTAACAAAGCTAGCTTAAAATAGAAACAATATTGGCTTAATTATCAAATTAAAATATAAGGTTAATTTGAAATATAATAATATATTGATTATAAACTTGATTTTTATTTTTTTTAAATTTGATAAATATTAAAATAAATTATAATATTATTTTATTACTTTTTATTTGGTTTCAAATAAATATATTAAAATAATAATATACCAGAAATATACCTAATTTTTTGATATTAAAATAAAATTATTATATAATTTTAAATTTAATTAATTGATTAAATAAAAAAAATTAAATATTAACATATTTTAGAAAAGCAGTATCTAAGGTAGTTTAAGTAAAAAAAAGACCTGGGAATTCTAGGTAAGTGTTAAAAAGATAAAAAATTTATTAATTTAAGTTAAATTGCTAGAAGGACTCAGATTAAACTTTTCCTACTTAATATAACTTTAATTCCAGATTTTATATTAAATAAGTTAGGTAAGATGGTTTATGAGATTCTCTGGTAATTTGTATCATTAGTTAATTAAAAAATAAGATGGGAACAGATAATATGCCAAGGAAAATAACTTTAACATTAGGTTGAAATAAAAATACTTAGGTAAAAAGGAGTTACTTGACTTTTGGCAATATATACTAGTTTAATATTTTTGGAGATAAATTTAATAATTATTTGTATTTAATTTCTATATAAAGAAATATAATCTCCCAAGTAAAATAATATTAATAATAAATATATTTATTAATCAAATACCAAGAATATTTTTGAAATAATCAAATTATCCATATTTTTATGAAAAATTATTTATTAATTAAAAATATTAAAACTAGATATTAATTTTTTAATTTAATATATTATTAATAAATATAATTAAAATATAACAATATAAAAGTATTGATTAATTTACTATTCTCTGGCGTTTTAAATTATGAAACTAGTATCTCTATATATAGCTAAATTAATTATAGATTGGGTTATATTACTATATAAATTAATTTTTATTTTTTGATAATAATTATAAAATATAGGATTAATATAAAATTATTTTAGGCTATAGGTTATTATAATAATTTGTGTAATAAAACGGTTTTATTATTTTTTAACTTTAATAATTTTTTTTCAAACTAAACTTTATAAATAAAATATAACCAGAATATTTCCCCAAATTTTTTTATTATAATAATATTATTTTTGATAAAATTGGTTGTTTTAGCTATTAACTATATAATAATAAGAAAAGTATAATTTATATAGAGTTTTGGTACTAGTCTTTACCTTATAAATTCAAAGTTTTTTTAAGATTAACAAACTATCAATATTATTAATATATATTATAAAATCATATTATATATATATATATATTGCAAACTAATAATTATATTATCCATTATTGATATTAGTCTGATTTTTTTCAAAATATGAATAAATTTCTCTATTTTATTATTCTATTATAAATATATTTTTCAGAGAGCATAACAAATCAAAAATTTAATATATAGATAAGTTGATTTTTTTATTTTAATATTTGGGGTAATTTTTTTATTAATATAAAATAAAAAATAATAAATTATTTAATTTCTGATTTTTCAATTTGATTATTAATGGGAAATAAAAAAATAGATAAAAAAACAAATAGGAAAATATATTGTTTTTAATTATATATATATATAATTTTTTTGATTAAAAAAATAATTTTTTAAATTTAATTATTTAATTTAATTATATTTAAACCAAATAATAATTATTAAAAGACTTTTATTTAAATATTAATAAAATTAAACTATAAACCTTTTAAAATTATATAAAATTTTTAAGTTTTTTTTAATAAAATATTTTATAAATTAAAAACTTATCACTAGGTAAATTACTTTAAAATTAAAAAAAAATCTAAAACTTATTAAAATCTAGAAAATCAATTCTAACTATTACTGTTAAAAGACTAGTTCTCTAAATTCTTATATACACTTTCATATAATCCAATTAACTATTAATTATATGATTAATTTATACTTAGATAGTTAAATTAATTGTATAAATAGTATTAAATCATCTAATACACCAGGTTCCTCTTTTTTTCCTCTCAATTCTTACTATTTTTTACTTTTACACTATTTCTAAGATTGAAACTATATTCTGTTGATATTGTAGGATATTAGCACTACCTAATATAAATTTTAATATATTAGTGACTCATCCTAGTTCAAAGCTTAATTAAACTTTGTTTATACTTGCACACTACAGTTATATTATATTATTATATTCTGTACCACACTATTTTTATATTAAATCTTCCTCTATACTATATTAGTTTAACTACCACTATACTTATATAGTAACAGTAACAAAACTGTTAAAAACCTATTAGATATTAATAACTATCTGTATTAAACTTAATTATTGCTATTTTAAATCTTATCTATAATTTATTTCATTCAAATTTAACACTATATACTATAATACTACTAAAAAAAGAGATACCCTTATATTATTTTAATGATGATAGTAGCTTAATTACTAAGTGAATCTAAGACTTTAGTCCCTAAAAACTTATTACCCTTTAAAAAGCTTATATTAGACAACTTTTGATTGAAAAAAACATGTTTTAAAGAGCTTAAATCTAACAAACCAGCTACTTTACTATAGTTAATGCATTAAACCACCTCTTTAGTATCTTTAAAAATAAATTAACTACTTATGATAGTTTAAAAAACCTTTACAAACTTGAAAACTACCTTAAAAACATAAAGAATTACCTTAATTTAATTCCTGATGAAGATTTAAAGAATATCTTTAAATTAGCTACTTCTTTTTTAGAAAAATTTGTTTATATTTGGTAGTTAACTCATTATAAGCTTAATCTTAAAGAATCTTCAAGAGGATAGCTTACTACAAAGATATAAACTTTTAAACAATTAGAAAAAGCTTTTAAAGAGAGGTATTACCTAAAAAATTAAGTTTAATTAACAAGAGAAAAGCTTTCCCAACTTAAATAAAAAACTTCTACAAAATAATTGATTGAGAAATTTAATGAGATATGCTTAAACATATTAAATATTACTAAAGAACAACAAATCCACAAACTATTATAATGCTTTAACCCTCAAGTAAAACTCTAATTAGTTAGTAGGGAACATTTTAATAATATGTTTTTTTCTAACATTTGTTATATAGCAATTATAATTGATAATATCTTTTATTTTATAACTAAATCTTCCCACCTTAAAAATTAATCTTTTAAACTTTACTTTAACCCACTTAAGTTTTAAATGATAGATATTTCTGTTTTAAAACTTTATGAGAAAACCTTTAATGAAGAAATTAAAGCTTATTTAAGAATAAACAAAGGTTGTTATTACTGCTGAAAAACTTAAGTTAACTATAAAGCTAATAAATACCTTTTAAGGAAGCAACATCTGTTTAATTTTCAACAATCTTAACCTACCAACCATAAATCAAACTTGAATAATATTAATATAACTTTAGAATCACCCTTTTTACAATTAATTAGCAGATTCTAATCTAATCCACAAAAGTTTTAATAAACCAATGATTCCACAAATTAAACTATGTATACTAGAGAAATCTAATTGATTAAACCACTAGAAACTAAAAATATTCTAGTAACTAATTTACCTTGTAATTCTTTACCTTTAACTATCACCCTATTGTTTGTGTTAACTAGTTTTTTTATAGATATACTTGTTAGTGTTTTAATTAACTCTGGTTATTTTAATTGTATTATCTCCTTTTTTATTGTTGCAAAGCTATTTTTACCTACTTAAAAAAGTAACTTGATAATTAAATATACTAACAACTTAATGGAATAAGCATCTGGTACTATATCTAGATACCTATTACTATTTCTTAACTATTCCTAATATATTAAATTCCTAGTTGGTAACATTAGTTATAATTTTATACTAGGTTAAAATTAGTTTAAATATCACAGTTTTATATCTATGGATATTACCCTAGAAAGCTACAAATTTATTTTTTTCACATTCCAAAAAAAATTAATAGAATTAATCTTAAAAAATCTACATTACCCTATTATAAAACCATTAAATGCTTTACCTAACACTAACTCTACAATTATAACAAATAATTCTATTATTATAAATAAAAATCAATGTAAAAAGTTAATCAAAAACCTAAATAATCTATAGGGATATATATCTGTTTATTATTCATCTATTAATACTTCATCTGTTGATTTTAATGAAGTTATATTTAATGACCACTTCTTATATAATACAGTAAGTTAATTTGTTAATGTTTTTGAACTTGTGAATAGATTACCACTTAAACATAATATTAAATATAAAATTAAACTAATCTTTAGTATATAACTATACTTAAAACTTACCATTTATCTCTTGAATAATACTAAACCTTAAAAGAAGAAATCCAAAAACTACTTGAAAATAAATATATTAGACTTTTTTCTTCACTATAAAAATCTCTAATCTTTTTTGTATAAAAGGTTGATGGTGGTTAGAGACTATATATTAATAACTGTGTTTTAAACTCTAAAACTATTAAAGATAAAACCCCATTATTAAACCTATATGATGTTAGGGATAAACTACTTAAATCAATTATATTTACTAAATTAGATGTTAGGAATAGGTATTATAACATTAAAGTTGAAGAAGATTCTATTCTTTTAACTATTTTCAACACTTTTTTAAGCTACTATAAATTTACTGTTATAAACTTTAGATTGTGTAGTACCCTTATAACTTTCATTTAATTCATCAATTCCCTTTTTAACCCTGTCTTTAATAACTTTATTATCACTTACCTTGATGATATCCTAATCTATTTAAAAACTAAAAAAGAATATATTTAACATATTAATTAGGTTTTACAAATTATTTAAGAACATAAATTACCTTTGAAACTATCAAAATACATCTTTAGTGCCTCTTCTATCTTTTTTTATAGTTATATTGTTTCCTCTTAAGGAATTAGTATTAATCTAACTAAACTCAATGGTGTTAAAGCTTTTATTATACTTATAAACAAAGATTAACTTATGTTTATACTTAAATTATTGAATTATTTAAAAATTTCATTGATCCTTTTGTTGAACTTGCTACTCCTTTTACTAAGTTTTTGAAGAAAGACTATCTTTTTGAATAAACCCCACTATACACTTTCTGTATAAATGTTTTAATTTTCTATATCACCAATGCTTTTGCTTTATCTATCTTTAATCTAAAACTACCTACCATTATTTTTACTAACTCTAGTTTTTTTACAATTAGTAGATAGTTAACCTAGTTTGAATTTAATTTATATTTTACCTTATAACTATAAGATAAAATAATAAATAGGGGAGAATAGGTTAAGTTTAACCCTACAAATATTACCTTAATACTAATAACATTCTAGTTAAGAAAAATAAAACCAACTGAAATGAAATACCTAGTTTATAAATAAGAACTTTTTGCTTTAGTAGAAATAATCAAAAATCACTCACATTTCTTATCCTGCAATTTTTTCTTAACACTTATAGATTATAAATTACTTATCTACTTAAATACTTAGAAGTATTTATCAAGAAGATAAGTTAGATAAATTAAAACTATCTAAGCTTACTTTTTCTTTATTCAATATCTTTTAGGTTAATAAAACTATGTTATAGATACTTTGTTAAGAAATCTTACATATTTACCCTTTTGTTCTAATTGTAAAAATCCAGCAAATATTAACTCAATGATTATTAATGAAGGAAATAAAAAATTTATTAAACTACTTTAAAAAACACTATTAAATATTGATTTCTTTATTTTAGTTAAAGAAGAACTCTTTAAACTATTAGAAAACCAACTAAAATATGTTAAAAGATTTAAAATTATCAATAACTTACTATATTATAATAACTGTCTATATATTCCTAACATTCCCAAGATCCAACAAACAATATTTAATGAATGCCATAACTTACTTGTTAAAGGACATCAAATCTAGTTAAAAACTACTAAGAGAATTAAAACAAAGTATTACTAACCTTCCCTAGTTAAATTAGTTTAGAAATACACTAATACTTGTGATATATGTTAAAGAACTAAATATAATACTCAACTAAAATATAGTAAACTTATTCCCCTACAAGTCCCTAATGAAACTTAACAACAAATTTAACTTGATTTCATAGAAATCCCTAAATCAACTAATGGTTATAATAACTTACTAATTGCAATTGATTCATTTTCCAAATATGTTTATTTTATTCTTTATTTCAAAACTTCTATAGCTAAAGATGTTGCACAATTGTTATTCTCTAATATCTTTACTTACCATAGAATTCCACAAACTATTGTATTTGATAGAGATGCACAATTCAACTCTTGATTCTAGAAGTCACTATCCTTTTCCCTTAAAATTAACCTAGCTATGTCTACTACCAATCATCACCAAACTAATAAACTTGTTGAAAGAATTATTAAAACCTTGAAGCAAATAATTAGAGCTTATATTAACACTAATCAGTTAAATTAAGATGCCTATATCTACTAACTCTAATATTTATTCAATACCTCTATTAATAAATCAACAGGTTTTAGCCTTTATTTCATCAATTATAGCAAACACCCTAACTTAATAATTACTCTAAAACTTTAAATTAACTTACCTTTAGACATTGTTGAATTTTAATCTAATATCAAACATATCAATTCTCTTGTCAAATTTAACTTAGAAGAAAATTAAAGGATCATAGAACAATAATATTTAAAGTTATCTAGAAACCTTCTTAAATATAAAACTGGTATGTTTGTATACTTAGAACAATTTGCCCTTAAACTTATCTTATTTAAATCTAGCTTAATCCCAAATACTTACTATTATATTATAGTCCCTATAAAATTTAATCTATTGATTTAAATTTTGAAAATATTACCTTGGAATTACCTCTAACTTTGAGGATCAACTTTACCTTTCACATATCCAAAATTAAACCATACTTTGAAGATTTTGACACTTTTCCTAATTGATTAAAAACCCAAAACTAGATCTAATTATTAATCAAGATAGAGAAGAAGAATACTATGTTGATTACATAATTAAATCTAAATCTATTAGGAATAAGCTTTATTTTTATATAAAATGGATAGGTTATTTTATTAAAGAAGTTACATAAGAACCTCTAGAAAATATTAAGAATACCTTAGCCTATTATACCTATTTGTAAAAAAATTAGGGAGTGTGTCTCTTCTAAAAAACTTACTAGGGGAGTATTAAAAGACTAGTTCTTTAAATTCTTATATATACTTTCATATAATCTAATTAACTATTAATTATATAATTAATTTATACTTATATAGTTAAATTAATTGTATAAATAGTATTAAATCATTTAATAAACTAGGTTCCTCTTTTTTTCCTCTCAATTCTTATTATTTTTTACTTTTACACTATTTTTAAAATTGAGACTATATTTTGTTAATATTATAGGATATTGGCACTACCTAATATAAATCTTAATATATCAGTGACTCATCCTAGTTTGAAGCTTAATTAAACTTTGTTTACACTTGTACACTACAGCTACATTATATTACCATGTTCTGCACCATACTACTTTTATATTAAGTCTTCCTTTGTACTATATTAGTTTAACTACCACTACACTTACAATTACTCTCTTAATTATTAATATAATAAAAAATATATTCAAAAATAACTTTTTATTTTAATTAAAAAATTATCAAAATATTACAATATTAGATATTTAAGTATTTTATATTTATTAAAGTTTATATCAAAATTAATTAATAAAAATATAAAATAAGAATTTATAATTTAATTAAAACTTAAAAAAAACTAGAATAGTTATAATTAAATTAAATTTATTAAAGTATAACTAAAAACTAAAGCCTTTATAATAAATAATTATAATTAATAAATCCTAAATTATTTAATATAATTCTTTAATAGAATATAAATTAAAATGTTAAATTAAATTAATTTATATCTTTTTATAAATCTTTTTAAATAATACTATATTAATAAATTAATTTTGGTTATTATAATAAATTATAATAAAATATGT
>JNEM01009742.1:0-11947 GCA_000697335.1 Conidiobolus incongruus B7586
TAGTTTAAAAAGAAAAAAAATAAATAATTAATCTAATATTATAAATAAATTAAATATAATATTATATATTAATATATATTATAAATCATTATATAATTGATAAATATTAATAAGATTTAATAATCATAAAATTAATTAATATTTATAAAAATAGCAAAAAATTCCATAATATTAAAATATCATAATTTTTGCAAGCTGTTAAATTTTATATTATTATATTTTATCCTCAAATTATAATATTCCTAATTAAATATATTTTGGATTTAATTAATTAATTTCTCTAATAATAATTGATTGATATTGATTTTATTTATTCAAAAAATATACAAAGTTTGAATATTTTATATTCAAGTAATATAATAACTGATACTGTCATCATATAACCATAAATTAAAATATATTTTATATTCAAATAAAAGCAATATTTTTAATATTTTGATCATTAGTTTGTAAAAGTAATATTTCTAGTTATTCTTATTTTTGATAAGTTAAATTTTCAACTTAAATTTGAAATTTATAATTTTTTCACACTCTAACAATCTTGCTATTAAAATATAATTGTTTTCAAAGTACTGCAACGCTCTAATAAGGTAGTAGAATCTGATTGAAAAAATCATTGAGAAATACTTGAATCAAAATTTACACAATTTTTCTATATTAATGTTATTTCTATATTAATTTGATTTCATTTTAAAATATTCTTTGAGATATTTCTTGGTTATAAAAATATAAACAAGCGATATAAGAATTAATTTAAAATGAGCAGATATATATTATGTAGTCGTAAAAATTTAATGAAAAAGTATTTGATAAAGTGAATTGATTTTGATAAAAAATGAAATAATTTGCACTGGAATTAAATGTTTCAATTCTGTATTTGATTATTGAACATTTTAGATTAGTTATAGTTTTAAGAATGAGCAAATATTAGTATTATATATTAAACTTGATTTATTGACTTTAAATCATATACTTCTGATTAATTTATATCCAAATACTAGATATGTTTTGCTATAATAGAAATCCAAAAATTTGTCAATCAAATTGAGATAGATTGAACCCAATCAAGTTATTGTCTATCAAAATAATAAGCTTTTCGATTCAGATTATAACCAAATTTGTCAATATCACTAGTCATGAATATGATTTAATAATTCATTCGCTAAATATAGAGTCCAATCTCTCAGTTTTAAAATTTTATAGAAATGATAAAAAATAGATTATATAATGTTCTATTACCAAACCAAACAATGGACAAAAAGTTAAAATGGTAAATAAATGATATATATATGTATCGATATATGAGGGTTGAGTGGGAGTTAAAGCTCAGAGTTAAGTTATGATAAGACGGTTTTGTAATGTGATTTCATATTTCAATACTTTTTGAACCATTCAAATTTTAGTATTTGTTTATTGAGAAGTAAAAGTTTTTTGAATGATGAGTTTAATAATGATGTGTCAAAAAATGTCTTTAGTATTATATTCACTAAGTTAGAAAGCTTAAAATTGAATTTTCATGAATTGATATCCACACAAAACATTCGCTGTATTATTATAATTGGCATGTAATGAACAAAAGGTAAAAAAAATTGTAAAAATAAGGATATATAAATCTGGTAATTCGTGGGTTGAAAAGAGGCGTTCTTTTAATCCATGCTTCTATAATGTCAATTACAGGATTCATTGAAACTTGAAAAATAATTATAATACAAAGTTAAAAAATACTTAAATCAATGATAAAAATAAAAATTAATAAATACATAAACTGTGATTTAGATTTAACCTTAAAAATACTTCAAAGTTAAATACTTAACAGCATGAAAGCATTAATGAGCTGGCTGGTGCTGTGCTCCTATACTTCTGCAACTACTATTCCTTTCTTCAAGCTATTGTACTTCCAATTGGATGAAGATGCCCCACAAATGGTTTATCAAATTGCTGGTATCCTGACAATGATTGTTGGATTAATATATGCTACCTTGGGAGGTGCATATATTAAATTGATTTGCTCTATGGAAGAAAGTTTATGTTATTTCAACTTAGCCTTATTTGTGTATGGTAGAACTGTAGTATACAGAGACATTTATAATGGTGTAGTAAATTCATTTCCTTAAACTTTCTTCCTTTTTGGCATTTATGATAGAATTATAATTAATCTTAACTTGAAAAGAAAATATTGGTTGGATTCAATTTTATATCGTTTTTGTTGAAATTTTTACTATATTGTTCCAAAGTCTTTTTTCAGATTTCATTACCTTTGCTCCTTTTTCTGGAATTTCATAATTTATTTTAACATGCAAATATACAGACTTGAAGATCAACATCTATACTACTCTTCGAGGAGGTAATTACTCTATCATGGAATTAGATGTATTTGTGGATGCCAGTTACTTGAAAATATTTTTTTTCTTAGAATCCCGTCGAATTCATAATTAAATATTTTAAAATCTGTCGGCAATTTTGTTCTTAACATTAATGATATTTTTCCAGCTAAAAGCTTTTAAACACAGATATATCCCAGTTGAAAACAATCAAAAAACTAATGATATAAAGACTTAACTGAAAGTTTAGTGTATAAATTATTTTATCTAAAAAATAATTGAACTTTACTTGAACGAGAAATATATATTGGTGAATATTTTGAATGTTCAAATAAATAATTTGAAATTAATATTTATTACATAATATGATTTTTTTCAAGTTTTCTGAATTTCAATAAAATACCTAACATTGAATCTTGACAGAATTTTTTCCCAATTTATAACTGATACATAATTATAAACATTGCAAACTAAGAAATAAATCGTCCAATAACTTTATTCGATTTTATTCAATTTGTCTCTGTTCAATTAAATATATGTAGATTAATTTTGACTATATATTTAAAAACATTACATTAATTAGTTATTTTAAATGAGATGTAAAAAACTATAATTTAATTTCATTATTGACGAAATTTAATATAGTGACTTGTATAGATAAACTGTTAAATATATTTTTTATTTCAATTTTACATATTCAATACACAGAAAATCAAAATTCATGATCATAATAAAAATAGTTGTGATTGAAATTGTCAAGTTACTACAAAATATATTAACTTAATAACCAACTTAAATTTTATTTTAAACATTTTTGATATTTTAACATTTAATATATTTTTGAATTTTTAAACATTTGAAAATTTTAAAATCTGACTATTTTTTAGACTTATTAGTAATATATTATTCCATAATATAACAATCTAATAATTTATAATATATATTAAAATTCACATAAAATAAAAATAAAATATATTAACTCATCGTTATAATATATAATTATAACTATTTGAATTATTAATAATTTATAATTCAATTACTATCTAGCTTTTAGATTATTTTTTTCTCTTTGTATCACTATTAATTTTTTCTCAATCCATTTACTTGTATTCCAGAATTGTATTACAAACATGGGAATATATTAAACAAATTGTAAATTTAATTTCCAATTTGAATTATTAATTTACTATTATCAGGCCAAATCTTGTTATTTATATACATTACACAATTTTCAGATTGAACATTGTCAAAATATAAACTATTTCTAATAGAGTGGAATATGAATATAAATACAGATCGAACATCAGATTTTTCTTATCAACTACCATTAAAATATTTGAAGAATTATAAGCAAATTCATTAAATTTATATATCATGAAATACTTTATGTCAAGTATTGGAACGGATGCAGACGATTTTTTTGATGATTCAGATGATACAACTCTTACCGCAGGAGGAATTGTTGTAGGTATTATTCTAATAACAATTGGCTTAATTTTTGTCTTCCTTGGAAAGAGATTTCCTCGATTCTGCTCTGCAATTATGGGATTCGCATTATCTGTCGCAGTTGGAGTTGAAGTTATGCTCAGAGTTTATCAAAGTTCTTCTGGTGGTATATCGATTTTTTCAGTTGTACTAATACCTCTGGGTATTGGATGCATTGCTGCATTTCTTTTTGCTTATTTTATTAGAATTGGAATACATTTGGTTGGTTTCATGTTTGGAGCTCAAATTGGTCAAATAATTTATTCCTTTATTGTTTATGCTTCCCTTGGTTTATTTTTGGGTCTGACTATTCCCCTTGGTCTAATTGCTGTCTTTTTAACTTATAGGTATATGGATAAAATGATTGTGGTTAGCACTGCATTTATTGGTTCCCAAATATTTATGGATGGAATAAGCTCCTTAACTCTAATTAGTTACTTTAGCTCTGTGATTGATTCTAAGTTAGAGATATTAAAGGTTTCTTTTTGGGGAATGTTTGCTGGATCCATTGCCTTAGCATTGCTGGGTATGTGGTTTCAATTCTATCGTTTTCGCACTTATGAGTATCTACCAAAAATGAAAGCTAAAACTGAGGCAATTAATGAATGCTAAAGTCATATTTTTATCAAATCTTGAACTATGAATTTAAATAATGACTAACTGATTTGTTTTCCTGATTTCTCACTAAATGACAAATGGTAGCTAAATTTTAGGGCCATATATGTTAATTCTAAAGCAAAATATAAATTTCATTTTAATTTTATACCTAATGGCTTATATATTCATAAATATACTATGTATGGTCTTGAATTCAAAATCTTTACAAATTTCAATAAATTTACCATTTATCAGAAAAAATGTTGAATTATATATTTTTTGGAAAATTTTGAATAATTTATAATTTTTTATATTAAAATAGCTTAAGTTTTAATCATTTAATCTGCCAAAACTGAATTATTATTATTTTAATTATATGATACCAATTACTGTGAATCCATAAAATGCCAAATAAATATGAACATTTACTTTTAAATGATTAATTAGGGATATATGAATGTAAGGTGTTTAAAATAAATCAGATATATTCATAAACTACTATTTCTGGTATTCAAAAATTTCTAAATTTAATTGATTTAGAAATTAATTATGAAGTAATAACAAACATTTTAGTTTGTTGATAATAAAGATTTAAATGGTGGCAGTGATTTATATATTTTATTTATGAATCCGATATTTTGTATATAATATTAGCAAGAGTTTCAGTAACAGATTTGCAAATAAACTTCAAATTATTATAGTCATTTGGTACCCTAAAATATATTACCTTTTTCCCAATGATAAATTGAGATAAGTACACTCTTCAAATTCAGAATTTGATTCATTATAAACAATTGGATATTAAATAGTTATAACAAACCTAATAATTATTGTTTAATCTTGATTATTTATCATTAAAACAAGTAATAAGATTTAATAATTTCAAAATTTAATGCTTGGACGAAAAATACATTTTGAAAATTTTATATAATTTAATTTTATGATTATATACATAAAAATAATTATTGATTTATTACCAAATTGTTAGTATCTTTGAAATTCTTTCGATTAGTTACGATTCGATATTGTTTAAGGACAGAATATCTTGGAATTAGAATAGCTGAAATCTCACTAGACGGATAGCTTTATATCAAGTATTATGATCGCATTTTATTGAATTAAGTATTGCTTTTATCATTTTGAACAAAACAAAAATATGAAAAATTTTGTTAGTTGATTTAAAAACTGATCAGATAATTAAAAATTGCAATCAAATATTTTGATTGAGTATAGTAAAATAATATTTATCTGATTTAATATTTTTTTGAACCAGCTCAAAGATTTAGTTAATTAATCTATTTTGGTTTATTTGGTGAAATGTATTCGAGAAATGAAGACAACGCAAAATGATAGCCCAAAAAAACGAAATATTTCTATACTTTGAATTATATCAGAATTGATTTTTATATCAGTTGGGTTAGCCTTTTTCACTTGAAGGAAAGATTAGAAGGTTTAAGTTCTGAATATATTAAACTTTTATTAATTACATTACTTTCTGCTGTTATAGTAGTTATTGTTCGCAGAACCCTTAACAGTATTTCAGGCGATGTAATTTTATAGATCATTAATGATTCACTATTTATTAGTATAATTTCAATTTGATTATTCGTCGAAGCAGATATATATATATATATATTTCAATGGTTGGACTTTTAAGTTGAAAATAATGAAATAAGTTATATCTAGATTTATTATTGTGCTAATATTTTATTCCTAGCATAGATGTTCCTCTTTACTTAATCTCGATTCTTAATTCCGTCATTATTGCAAAATTTGCTTTTGTTAGTATTGAACATATTGGTTAGCAAATATTCATGGAAGTGATCACCCTGTTAACTAGTATTTAATATATGAAAATTTTTCAACTAGCTAGAATTTTATTCAATTAAAGTTATTTTGAGGAATATTTGCTGGCTCCATAATTTGGAAATCACTTTGAATTCGTGTTCAATTATATAAATTTGGCCTCTATTAATATTTCTCAAAAAAACACTATTGATATTACTGGTAAATCCTAATATTATGGTTTGATAACAGAGTTTAGTGTTCTAATTCATTACATATACTTTTATTTCGCTCGATTTGCAATTTTTTTTATCTATTAAAAATATATTTTATCCTTTTAATTATTAATTTATATTATAGAAACAATGATAACTTGATTTGCGTTTTCATTTATATTAATGGTTTAAATATATACTTTAATGTTTTCAATTTTTTGATAATCTTATTTTCTATTTTTTAATAAAATTTTTTTCATTTATATGGCAATCATTAAAGAAAATGTAAACTCCATAGTGGTCAAATGACAATTAGATGAACATATTCATATTATATGAAATAATTTTTTGTTGAAATTTGAGATAGATAAATATTTCAAAATCTCAATATCAATCCAAATAACGTATATAAAACTTGAAATTGTATAAATCTCAAAATTCAACGAAATTGAAAAAATAAGATGATGTTAATTATTGTATTTCAAAAACACCTGTCTGTCTTGATTCGATAGTTAAGTCCACATTACCTCCCATTTATAGCAGATTTTTGGTCCATAATTGAATAATGTTCTTCTTTCCTTTTATTAAAATTTAATCAAATCCTATGTCACATTCTGAATGAACTATATAAACTCAGAAGTGATAAGGATAGAATGGGATTCTATTCCTCCTGGATATTCTGCTACAACGTCTCAACAGCAAGTAAGCTTTAAGACATACAGTCCGGATACATTAAAGAGGAGGATGAATAATTTACTAAGTTGTATTACAAGTACTTTTCTAACAACGATCTTTATCTACAAATCTTATTATAAAACTCAAAAAATATTTTAAAATTAGAATATTCACTTATAAAATATTTAGTAATTAAAATATCTAAAATTAATTTATACTAATAAAATAATATCATTTTGGTATTTATTAATTAGAATGAAACTTAATTTTTAAATTCATTGATATCTATATTATGAATAATTATTATTTATTACTTATGCTCTAAATCTAATAATATGAGAAAATATACTAAAAAATATTTTGAATAATTTTGTTTGAAATTTTATATTTCATAGTGCAAGCATGGGATGATTAATAATCCTACTTATTTGGTTAAAATATGATGTATATTAAAATTGAAATACTTCTCCCAATCTTAGAGCCTTTTAATTGTGAACTAATGGATTCAAAGAATACACAGAATATTCGGAATTGGATAACTGCATGATTTTCAAAGTCGAGTAATCGAATATTTGAATTACTGAAATACAACCAAGTGTTAAATTATAAATACCAATTCAATATACATTACTTTTAAGCATTCTATATAATTTCATCTTATCTAATAGTTAGCTACAAACTATTACCAAAGATCACTTTGTTTATATATTGACACTGGCTGGGAAGTCAAGTGTCCAATAACTTTTAAGTAAATAGTCGTCTTCCGGGACGGCACCTGTTTGGTGATATAAAAGGGGTAATTTATTGTTTAACCTGGATTATTGGGCTGTACCCTAGGAAGAGGACCGACGCGATAACCTGGTTGTAGTCGGCATATTTATAGTTTGCTTGACGTGTCTTCCCAGCGTACGAACCGTACGTCGGATGGAACGATTGATTGCATTGCTCGGGTGTATTTTGCGGTCACGTTGCAGGTGGATCTGTGACGGGGTTCTCGAATGAATTGAATTGTTAAGGACGAACGGGTTCTCCTGCCCGTGACAATATAATGACCTATCTTTTGTTGGGTATTTAAGGATCAAGTAGCATGTATTATCATGATTCTTTCCAAAGACCTACTGAACCTTCTGTTATAATTGGTGTTATTTTCCTAGCAATATAGGTTTTTTTACCTACTTCGGAAATTGGGGAGTTCGATTTTGTTCTGCAGTTTCTGCATTTTTATTATTTGCTCAGAGTGCTTTAAATATAATATCTATTTCTTGTTATACCTCTTTCAATCCAATCTCTAATACGATAGTGTTAGTCTAATATAATATTCCTGGTATTATTGGAAGTTTAATATTTTAATAATTTAATATTATTTCAAAGCTGGTATCTATTTTCATGATTCTTTGTTTAGATCTGATATTGCTTAATTGATTTTTTCCTTTATTCCTTATATTTTTTTGATTTATAGTTTATTTAGATTATATATTTTGTTATAATTGATGACTTTTTTTATTTATATATAAATATATTAATTGTTATCAATAATACAAAAAATAACTATGGTAAAATTCTCAAAATAAAATACAATATTTAAAATATATTATATAAAATTAAACAATTATAATATATTTAATACTTTGTGTTATTATTAATTATATTATTCCATATTTCTTGTAATTATTATAGATTAAAATATTTTCCATTTAGGACTGAAATTTCAAAAATTATTTAAAATTATTTATAGGAATTTTGTTCTTATAATTAAATTTTTTAATTATACAAATCTACTATAATATATAGGTTATGATTTAATAAATATACTAAATATAAAAGTTGTTTTAAAATAATATTATATAGAAAACACTTTATAGTTCAGTTTTTTATATTTTATAAATTTTTTCCAATATAATAAATATATTTAATTTTCATTATATTATTAATTAAATATTTATTTATATAAAACATATTATATAAAGAAATAATTTAATTTTCTATAAAAAGTCAAATATAATTTAATTAAAATAATATATAATAGTTAATTTTTGCTTTTAAATAAAATTTTATTTAATATATTATAAATAAAATTATTTTTATTTAAAATATTAAATATTGATATAATTTATTAAACCAATTAATTAAAGCCAAAATATAAAGAGAGTTTTTGAAAAGGATTAAATAATAATCTAATTATTTAATAGTCAATTTATTATAAAAATTTATATTTCTTGACTATATATTAATTTACAAAAATGATTCATAAAATCAAAATCACTTATATTTCTATTAATAACTTTATTATTTAATAAAATAAACTTAAATTAAATAATTAAAAATATAAATATTTATTAATAATATAAATCATTAGATGATGATATTTTATTATTAATTTGTTAAGATATCAACTATCAAGTTTTACTTAAGATATGTTATATATTTGTTGGTTTTTGATGATGAAAAAAATTAAAGCTTAATACATCAATTATTAACTTTTTTAACTTATTTAAGTTTATAGGGTATAAAATCATCTACCTTCTTATATTAAGAAATATTAATCATGCTTTATGTTTCTTGAATATATTGTTAAAATAAGTTTAAATTTTTTATTTAAGATAAAATTTTAATAACTTTTTTTAACTAATTCTAAAGATATTTAATTAAGTTAAGATTAAGAGTTTAAAAAAGCTACTTTATAACTATTATTTTATTATTCCTAAGTTATTTGGTAATAAAAGTTATAATAAAGTAGAAGATATTATTTTATTGGAAAATAATATTAGATTTATTTAACTTATAAATTCAATAATTTTTTCAATTTATTGTTTAAAATACTCTAATATATCTTAATATTAATTCCTTTATTAACTTTATATTGATATTTTTCATTTAAAGAAAATATATATCCTTAAACAATAATTAATTTATTATTATACTTTTAGGTAAAATTAACATAATAGTTATAAAATAGTTTTATATTTTTTCTAAATATCTAATTTTTTTATTAAATTTACTAAAGTATAATTTTATTTTATTATATTAAATAACCTTATTTTAATTAATTTTGGTTTAATATTAATGATGATATATAAACTCCTGTTTAATTTTATAATGGGATTTCTTTAGTTAAAGATATTTCTTCTTAAAATATAAGTGATATTTATATTAATATAAAGTATATATAATAATATTAATATTAATTAATATTTTTATATAATCTTATAATTTTAGTTTATTTTTACTATAATATCACATTTGCTTTTATTAATTAATCTATAAATATACTTCTTACCATATTTATCTATAATCTTAATATATTTAAATTCAAGCTTAAATACATTTCTAATATTATTTTTAATAATTTAAACTATAATAAATTAACTAACATTTGTAATTTTAATAATATTAAAAGTTGATTTATTTTTTTATAAAGTTGATTAATATATAAGTGAATTCTTTTACAAAAAGATTTAAATATAATGATATTAATATAAAAAATTTAATATAATTATAAAATATTATACAAAATAATTGCAAAAAAAGATATAGTTATATATTGTTAAATATATCACTTTATCTCAAATACCCACAAATTTATAACTTATCTTGGTTAAGTATTAAAGGTTAATATTTTTACAAATAATTTCCTAAATATATTAAAATATATTTATTTATTATCAAATAATATACTTTAATTATATATTATAATTCCAAATAGTCTAATATATATAGTTATTTTAGCTATTAATAAAAATATATATATTTTTGATTTTATGAATTAACTTTATGGATTATATATAAATAATTAGTTATTTTATAAAATATGAAAATTTAAATAATATTAATTTATATTAAATTTATAATATTAGTGCAGAAATTAAGTAATGGCACAATTTTAAAATTAAAATTAAACAAATAAATTAATAAATAATATATAAAATTTAATGAATAATATAAAATTAATAGCCTCCTTTATTATTAATAACTCTTTTCTATACTTTTGGTAAGCTTCTAATACTTAAAAAACAGTTCTTTTTATTAAGGACTGAAATTTGATGTTTCACAAACCAATTTAATTTGTTTGCAGGAATTTTTTTTCCTGCAAGCTGTTTTTTTAATTGTCCAAAACAATTATAATCACATGGATTATAATCAGGTGAATATACTAGATGTGGTAACTCCCTCCAATTTTTTTTATATAAAAAATCTTTTACAGCTTTAGCTTTATGTATTTTGCAATTATCATGCAAAATAATAGGTGTCCTTAATTTATATTGAGAACATCATTTAGAAATTGTTTTATTTAAAAAAGCAATATATAACTTACTATTAATTGATTTTCCTTGAGGTATTAAATAAAAAGACTATATACCATTATAATCCATTACAACAATTAACATTTGCTTATATTCAAAGTGCTTATTCATTGGAATTTGTGGAGGGGATTGATTTGGCTTAACCCAACATCTTGTTTTATTTTTAGGTAAAGGATTATATAAAGGAATCCAAGATTCATCAATTGCAAGTATTTGATGTAAAAACCTTTGTTTTTGGTTATACCTTAATAAGTTTAGTTTAGCTATAGCTACTCTAGTTTTCTTTTAGGCTTCTGTTAAATTATAAGGTATCCATTTTACATTTTTATTAATTAATCCAAGTTTAAACTTAAGTAAATATAACATGCTTGTATGATTAATATTAAATTGCTTTGATAATTCTCTAGCAGAAATAAAAGGGTATTTCTTAATATATTTTTTTACTCTATTGGTAAGTGAAAGAGTGACAGTAGAAATTAGTCTTCCAGATTTTGGTAAATTTTGAATAGTGTCCCTTCCAGCTTTAAAATCACAAATCCAGCAATATATGGTAGTTTTAGATAAAGCA
>JNEM01009747.1:0-28953 GCA_000697335.1 Conidiobolus incongruus B7586
ATTTTAAATTTAATAAGATTTTTATATAATCTCACTTTTTATATTAGTTTTTATTACTATAGAATTAAAAAAATGGGAAATTTTTTAATTTCTGATTTTTCAAATATATTATTAATTTTAAATCAAAAAATATATACAAAACAAATAAGAAAATAAATAGTTTTAAATTATATATATAAAATAACTTTTTTGATTAAAAAAATTATTTTTTAAAATTAATTGTTTAATTTAATTATATTTAAACCAAATAATAACCATCAAAAGTTTTTTATTTTAGTATCAATAAAACTTAAACATAAACCTTTTAAAATCATTTAAAATTTACAAGTAGCTTTTAGTAATGAAGTATTATTTAAATTAACAATTTATTACTAGGTAAATTACTTTAAAGCTAAAAAAAATTACTTAAAATTTAAATCTAAAAAACTAATTTCAACTGTTACTTTTTTAATTATTAATAAAGTAAAAAAATATATTAAAAAGTACCTTTTTATTTTAACTAAAGAATTATCAAGACATTTTAATATTAGTTACATAAGTATTTTATATATTAAAGTTTAAATTAAAATTAATTAATAAAAATATAAAATAAATACTTTATAATTTAACTAAAGCTTAAAAAAAACTAGAGTAGTTATTACTAAACAAAACTTACTAAGGTATAGCTAGAAACTAAAGTTTTTATAATGAATTATTAGAATTAATGAATCTTAAATTCCTTTGTATAATCCTTTACTAAAACATAAATCAAAGTGTTAGATTAAGTTAAATCAACCCTCTTTACAAATTCCTTTAAATAAGTACTTTATTAATAAATGAATGTTAATTGTTATAATAGATTATAATTGCATATGCTATTCTTATTTAGTTTTTAAAGGAAAATCAATTAATAATAAACTTTATATTTCTTTTTTAAATAAAACTATTTCTAATTGGTATTCTCAATATATTTTAAGAAAACCTATTATTTTACATGATAATTAAAAAATACATAAATCTAAAGTTATAAAAAACTTTTTAATTAAAAATAACTGGAAAAAATTACCACATCTAGTATATTCTTTAGATTATAACCTATGTAATTATAATTGTTTTAGGCAATTAAAAAACTAGCTTATAGGAAAGAAAATTTCTACAGGAAAATTTAATTAGTTTATCAAACATCAAATTTTAGTTTTTAATAAAAAGAGTTATTTTTTAAGTGTTAGATTTTTATTAAAAGTATAGCAAAAAGTTATTAGAAATAAAAGAAATTAATAATTTTATAATATATATTTATTTTTACTTTTTATATATTAAAATTTTTACTTTTTTTCAATCACAAAAAATTCCCATTATTTAAATTACAAAGTAATAATTCATAATATAAATTAAATTTTAATTAATTTTACTATATTAATAATATAATTAAATTAATAAATATGTTTTTATTCTTAATATTTTATTTATCTTTATAATTATTATAAATTATTATTATTTATTATATATTACTAACTTTATTAAAACCTATTTTAATATTATATATTTAAAAAAATATATTTAAATCAGTTGAGATATTTATATTTTAATCAAACTTATATATTCAATTAATTATTTCATTATTATTTTAATTTTCTTTTGCATTTTATTATATTTACCACCAATTACTATTATATAATATTATATTTTTATTTTATTTAGTATTTTGGATAATATTATTAAAATTATAATATTTGAAAAATTTAATAAAACTTATATTATATAAAACAAAGATGAAATAACTTCATATATTTGTTTAATATAGTATATATTTTATATTATTTAATATAAGTTAAATTAAAATTATTTCTTGATTATTAACATTTTATAATAAATTTAACTATATGGAGATAACTAATAAAATCTATAATACTATATAATATCATATTTATAATTATCAAAAAAGAATATAAACATTGATTACTTATATGATGGAGTTAAAATTTGAATATCAAAATTATACAATATATCAAAAATTGTAAAACGTTAAAATTATTATCAAATATTGTGTGATTTATAAATTAATTATTAATTGAAGTATTATATCTGTTATATTTAATCCATATATCGTAAGAATTTTTCCTTTAATAAATACATATTTAACCAATAAAACCCGATGGAGTAGACACAATCTGATAACCGAGAACAGGTGTTAAGAAATAAGCAAAATTGGGTAATACATAACAAATTTCTTCTAGGTTACTATTCCTGTATATTTTATCAATAACTTATTATAGGATCTTTGATTTTTCCTTCCATTTTTATTAATAATTTTTCGGACATTTCATGTTTAGCAAGTTGAAGGATAAAATGTTGGACACGAATTGATTAAAAAAAATTGAAATATTATATTGAAAAGAGAAAAAAATAAATAACTAAATAAAAAAATACTTTATCTATGTAATACAATTGATTTATTTGACTCAATTGCAGATTGATAAGAATATTACATTCGTTTCATTAGGATCAAAATTAACATACTAAATTTTTTTAATATAATTTAAAATTTAAGAACAAACTATGTATGCGTTCATTATAACTAAAAATAATAGAGTTAGTTTGTATATATACCTTAAAATTGTTAAAATGTGTATTAGCGACCAATATTTGAAGAAATGTATCTTCGTGATTTGAAATAATCTAAAAAGGTTAATATTATGCAGATTGAATTAACTCTAGCGATATATGTGATCCATATATTAAAAAATATATTATAAATTTAAAAATTATATATATACCATAAAATAATTTTTGGCTGAATGAGATATTGGTGATTGAGATAGATTAAATTGCAAAATAAATGAAGAGTGTCCCTAAAGAGCATATTAAATATAAAATGAATAAGAATAAATAAAAAATACCAGTTGTGTATTGAAATAAATTAAAATTTGGTTAAAATACAGATCGGAGTGATGTTATTGGAAATAGATTCAGAATTCCAACATTGAAAAATTGGGAGGGAATACAGAGTAAAGTTTAACGATGTAACTTCTTTTTGGCACGAGCCATCTGCTCCAAACGTTCTTCTTCTATTTCATCTTCTCTTCTACCAATTCTAGCACTAGACAATTCTTCTCTGCGAATTTGAGCTGCCGAAGCTTCCATATCATCATCAGATTCATCATCCGCGCGATTGTAATAGCTTCTTCCAAACATTTGAGAGATGACACTGGAAACTGCACTGCGACTGGCGGAAGGACCTTTAGATGATTTATGTGGCCTGTTATTAGAATCGGAACCTTCATCGTAGTCTGTGTCTTCTTCAATTTCACGATATTCCATAGACTCTGAAGTGAGTCGAGAATCTTTTTGTGAGAGCGATTTGACTTTAATTTTGGCTGGCATGCTAGATGGTTGAGATTCTTGGTGACTGGATTGAGTATTATCTCTTTGAGAACTGTATTTTCCTTTAGTAGCAATTGCGGGACGTCCTGCATCGCCACTGGCTCCTTTAGAGCTAGGTTGAGAATTGTTACGACTCTTATAACGACCTTTCATCGTAGGCTCGCTTCCGTTGCCTTCAACATCATCTTGAGGGTCGGCAGCCGCTTTCTTACTTCTAGCTCTCTTTCTAGTACCATCTTCATTAAAGTTGGATTGAATAGCTTGCTTTCTACGTTCAACTCTTTGGCGAGATTGTTCAGAGCGTTGAGAAGTTTGTCTAGCCATGTATTCGAGTTCTTCAATACGACTTTGAGTACGTCTTTTAATTTCTTCCCTCTCTTTAAGCTTTTGTTGTTTAAACTTTTTTAACTCTTCCAGCTTTTTTTGTTTTTCTCGCTTGTCTTCCTCAGCATACTCATCAGCCAATCGTAAAGCTTCTTCATACTATGTTATCAATAAAGGTTAGAAAATAAATTATTAATTAGCAAATTAAAGAATTACTGATAAAGATTCTGATTTTCGTGACATTCTTAAACTCATTATAAAATACTTTTGAAAGAAAGGTAATTGAAAAAGAAAATAATTTGTATAATTATATTTTTTATATTATATATAATGATTTTTTGTAAATTTTGATGTTAACAAAATGTAAGGAAGATGAATATGTATTTTGGGTAAAATTGGGGAGTTTTTGTGGAATTTATATTTTCAATTTTGGAGTTTAATTCAATTTTTGATTGGATTAAAGATTAATGAATTGAACTATTTGATCTATTCATACCAAATAATCAAACTTTTCCTATTATCTATTATCTTATGAATATATGTATTAAATATTTTATTTGTAATTATCAATGTATCTCAATATAATAGTTTTGTCTAATACTCATTTTTTAAAGCTCATTTTTACTTTGTATATTGTATCAAATGTAAAAGTTTTTATTTAAATATATCCCATAACACTTACATTATTGTATAAAAATCAATCTATCCTCAATTCAAGTATTTACATAATTAAATTCATCCTTATAATATAATATTAGCTATGGACCATCCTCCAATTCATAAATATCTATCAAATCAATTATTACCACAAGAGGATGCTGTGAAATTCTATGAAGGCATTAGTTTAATTAAACAAGAGCTTGATAATGGTCAATTAGATAATTTTGAATTTGTCTGTATTTATATTATATTATACTTGAGGTTAACTTTTGGAGAAAAGTTTATCGTATCAAAATTACCTAAAAAATTGGAATTGGAAGATTATTGGTTGGAATATTTCAATACACTGCCTAAGCACTACCTAAATGATACTAAGTCATCAAAATCTGGGAAATATAATTGGATAAATTCACTTCAAGATTATTTTAATTTTACAGAAGCTGAAATTGATAAATTTTACATGTATTGTGAATTTGACCGCAGTGAAATATTACCATTAGCAAGGATTTTTCAATACTGTAATTTAAACGAAACTGAATTATGTATTAATCAATTTTTAGTGAACTGGCACTTTACCAATTACCCTATCCAGCTTTATTTCGATATGCCAAGTGTACAAGAAGTTCATAAATTACAGAGTGAAGGAACGAGATGTATTACAGCATTTATCGAATTAAATCAAATTCAAAGTTTATATACTGAAGACTATCCTCCTTTTCATACTAAAAATTGCCTAAGATTTTTATATCACGATATTCAGCATTTGGTTAAATACATTCATTCTGAATTATTTTATGAACAAGTAAGTAGCCATATCTAAAATGTTGATAGTTTATTGATTATAGTATTTTTAGAGAGGATTCTTTAAAGCTGTATATCATTTACTAACAAACCATAATCTATTGAATTATTCCAAATTTGATCCATTAATGACCAAAGATATAGATCACTTGATTAGTGATATGAATTGTAGTGCTAGTCAATTGGTTGGATTTTTAAAGGCTAAATGGATCAGTTTTTACCATCGGCAGATCTATCCTCCCCCATGTTCCCAATTGAGACTAAATGAAGAAGAGCAAACTCAGTTTGAAGAGGAGATATGGTCTCAAGCTATCAAGCTCTTTCAGGTTCATGATCAATCACTACAATTATCGTTAAAGGACTTATGCCAAAGAAAATTAAAATCTCAAGAAAAGACTTTGATTAACAGCCATTTTAATCAAATTGGAAAAACATATCAATTAGTATAATAATTAGAAAATAAAATCAAACATTTGTTCTATAGCTTTGGTTGAATTTTATATTCCAAAATTTCAATTTAAATATGAAATTATTGGATCTATTAATTGATATGATATATTTTATAAAAATTAAATGAAAAAGAACTGATAGTTTTAATTAAGTATATTAATCGAATTTGGCCCAACCAGTAGGGATAGAATCATTATTATCCCCTGTTGAAGCTGATTCAAAATCTCCAAATTCTTGATTGTTAACATTAAAATCACCTAAATTGGCTGATAATCTCTTCTTACGATCAGCATTCGTAATAGATCCATGAGGAGGTGGTGGTAAAAGACTTGAAATGGCCGATGTATCAACTATATGCATATATTAATAAAAATCATTAAATGAATTTTATATAATACCATTTGTCGTTGTAGATTTCTCCTTTTTTTTAAACTAAATAATTAAAATATATTAAAATGACTATTGAAATAAATCAATATAACATACTTTACCACCAAGGGATAAGTTAATAGTTTCGCCTTCTTTCAAGCTATAATCAATAATTTGATCGGGTTCATCTTGCTTATTTTTAACATTGGCTTGATTTTTGTGTCTAAAATATATTATACATAGATCAATAGTCTATAATGAATAGAATTATTATATAATTACTTAATAAAATCTTGCAAAGTGACATTGAAATCAAATGCTTCGGAGCGATCTTGAAATCCTAATCCTAAAAAGGCATGACGGCCTATAATTTCAAAATAGATATTACTATATATTTATATTATAAAGTAATGAATATTGAATACCCTGATCTTCAACTCTGATAACGAAATACCTACTAGAATCCAAAACGGGTTCGACAACATTGGGATTAGTATAAGGACAAGTAGCAAATAATTCTCCTAATTACTTGAGTTAAAAATAGAATTACTTAATTTAATAAAAGATTTACCAGAGTTAGCATCTTCTAACCTAATCCAACAATTATCACCTTGAGAAATTATTCTCAATCTTCCTTGCCATAAAAAGTTTTCTGTTCCCCATTCTCCCGCTCTGTTCAAAATACTTAATTAGGATCAAACAGCCCTATCAAATATAATTTTCATATTTACTTATATCCTTCACTCTTAACTCTTGGCGGTAAATTATAAACTAAAAAATTGATTCATTATCGTTATAAATTTTTTTCTTTGAAACAATATACTTACTAAAGCATTCTTTAATAACTAATAAAACAGTTTCATAACCTTCAGAATTCATTTTAATTATATTAATTTATATATAATTTTATATTAATAAAATGATTTAATTTGATGCTTATTTATAAAGTATTTAAATAAACTTATAAATCTTAATTCATCTGGTCAATTTTATCAAGTCACTAAAATTTATCCCATATTTAACCAACTGCTCACTTATTTAGTATACTATATTTGGAAATACATTTTCTCTCAAACTTTTTTTACTGCATATAATTTCCAATCTTGGAATATATTAGACAATAAATACGAAACTTTATAAGATTTCAAAAAATGTCAATAATTTTTTAATTAAACCAATAGGATTAATCAATTCTAAAGATTATCCTCAAAAGTTAAAATTATTTTATAATTAATGATATAATTTATTATATGGATTATTTTAATTAGTTCATAATCTTTGAAATATACTTTTTTTAACACATTTTCAAAAATTTATATTAATATAATTTGAGATATTGAATCAGTTGATTTTATATTTGGCGATTTATCCTTCATTAATGAGTATATTATTTAACATTATATAATTAATATTATAAATTTAATTGATACTAAAGAGTATCATTGCTTATTCTAAAAAAATTATATTAATCATGAAATTGGTAATTCTTTTATTTAAAATACATTGATAAAAAATAAATAATATATTATCAAATAATTAACCTTTATTATATTCAATAATTTACATATTGGTAACGTTTCATTGATTTATTAGCATTCAACACAAATATATCAAATTTGATAATAGTGAGTAGTATTTAGTATTTACCATTATTAATTTTTAAATAATTTTGTAAATAAATAGAAATAATGATATCGTTATGAAAAATTTAATTTTCAAATAAATTTACAAAATTTTATATAATTATCTTAATAAATCAGAATAATAAAGCTTTTATCTATTATATTTATTTATTCTATAAATAACATATGAACAATCAATAGTATAATCTTGTCAAATTGATTGAATTAATACTAGACTGATTTAATGACTAGTAATTTATGTACTATACAAAGTTAGAATACATATTTGAACAAAATTTAAATACCATAATTAATTATTTTGATATTTAAGGTTTTATTTAATGAAACCATTAAATGAAGAACTGAATCCTTATTTTTATACTTGTTAAAGATGATTTTTATTTCCTATTATTTTATATTTTTGCTATTATAAGTCTAATTGTGAAAGAAAATTTTCTGAAAAACGTTATAAATTCATTTATTTGTGTTATAGATTACATTGAAATACACTGGTTTATTAAACTTTTTGACAGTTTTACATGAAAATATTAATAAAATTATAATTCAATATTTTGTATAACTTAGATAATATTAGAAATAAAGTACAATTATTATGGGATTAGATTTAGTATAAATATATCAGGATCACAAAATAATGATTTAAAAAATAAAATAATCATTAAGTCAATAACGATAAAAACAATAATGTCAAAGAATTTGATTAAAAATATTATCTCTACATCCTGTAAGAGACTCAACTTGTCAAACCCTCTTATCAGACCCAACTCATATAACAAAATTTTAACCCGCAATGCCAGTAACGAAACCAAGAGAAATCAAGCTTACGTTGGGGTAATATAATTATAATATTATATTTAATAGAATTTATTATTAACATTATTCAAATTTATATAGCCAATTAATATGATTTCTGTTGGTTTATTTATTTCTACAGGTGTTGGCCTCTATTATTATTTAGAAAATGAAAAGAAAAATATTGCCCAACGCAAACAAGAGAGTAGTTTATTGAAAATGCTTTTCTAATAATTATTCAATTAATTTCTTTAAAACAGGAAGAGAAGCTGAAAATATCCAAGTTGGAAAACCTAGAATTGGTGGTCCCTTTGAATTGTTGGACCAAAATGGAAGAATTACTAAGGATACCGACTTCTTGGGCAAATATATGTTAATTTACTTCGGTTTCACTAACTGTCCTGATGTATGCCCCGATGAACTCGATAAAATTACTGAAATCGTTGATAAATTAGGTAATATTCGAAGTATCTAAGTATAATATTCGATTTTAATATTCTATAATTTGTTTATAGATGCTGATTCTCGCTTTAAAGAATTGGTTGTCCCTATTTTCGTTACTTGTGATCCTCAGCGTGATACTCCTGAGGTGATTAAAGAATATCTCCAAGGTAAAAGAATTGCGGAGTCCGTTTATAAGTTTTATTAATTTTGAAACCGAATAGAATTCCATCCAAGATACATTGGCTTGACAGGTGATTTCCCTCAAGTTCAAAAGATGACCAAAGCATACCGTGTATACTTTAGCAAGCCACCCAAGGTACAACCTGGAGAGGACTATTTAGTTGATCATTCTATTTTCTTCTATTTAATGGGTCCTGATGGCAAATTTATTGACTGTTACGGAAAAGATAGAACCGCTGATGAAGCTACTGCTGCTATTAAGAAACATATTTTAGAAACTTCTCAGAATTAGAAAATCTAGACTTGTTTTTAAAAAAATAATAATATTTATTAAATTATTCAATTATTTAAAAATATCGTTTATTTATTTTACTTTTATATTTTTGAGAATTATTTTGTGATTTATTATATTAAATTTCAACTATTACAGTCTTCTAAGCAAAATATTCAAAGTTAGAACTTATAATTTGTTACTTATTAAAAGTATTTATTAATTTAATTTGTTTAATATTAATGTATTATTTTAATCATTAAAAATAATCATTTTACAAATTTGTGATATAGGTAATCCCATAATCAAGTAATTATCAATGATAAGTTATAAGCAGTCAATAAATTAGAAGATTAAATTAACAAAGCTAGTTTTCAAGTGTTAATCCAATTAATTACATGATTTTTGTTTAATGAATTAAACATTTGTGATTATTAGTATTAATAAACCTCCATTAAAATGTTTTTTTCTTAATCAAGAACTAATCGTTCCTACTGGTGTTAATTTTGTCACCAAAGCTAAATTATTAGGGAAGGATACTTCTCAGTTAATCACTATTAAAACGAATGTTATTACGATTTATGATATTGTTTATAAAAATCAAGACAAGGCATTTTAAATTAGTATACACTCCTTCAGATGTTAATTTTTCCATATTCTAGTCTCAAAAGACCTTGGAATTAATAACTCAAGAAACTCTGCAAGGAGAAGTAATTGGTTTAAATAGTATGAAACTAGGAATAGCCAACGATCGAGATTTAATATTAGTTGCATTTAAAGAAGCAAAGGTAAATTTGAATCCTTATTTTGAAACTTACTTTGAGTGACTTATACTCTCAATTGGAATTTGGGACCTTAAACTCGATTTTTATTTGCTCTTTGGTTTGTATTTACTGCATAACATCTAGATGTTAATTTCGACATAAATATAACCCATAGCCAAATTCAAAAAGAATTTAGGCCCTTGAATAATATCAATTGAATATTATTCATCAAAATCCACTTATATACATTTTTAATAAACCTTTATTTTATAAACTATATTTGTCATTTTATGCTCTTATTTCTAAATGTCCGTTTTTTCTACAATAGTGCTCTATTTTGGAATTCAATTTAAGTACCAACAAATTATCTACCTTAAGTATGCATTACTTTGAAAGGGATGAATTTAAGGTAAATATATACAAAGATTATCAAAAGAATTTGTATTAATATTAATAAATAGACACATGTGATGACTCAAAATATCGACCCCATAGATTTGAAATGCAACATGCAACGCTCTTGTATAGCATATCAGATTTATTCACATCATTTAGTAATTCTTCCTTTTAAAACTAATGAAGATTTGTTATTTCCTAAAGAGAATGGATCAAGGTATATGAATACCCTATTCAATACTAGTTGAATTTTATTAATCTTTGATTAATAGAAAAACACCATTTATTCCAAGCTTCGTTTTAAATTTATTGGAGTTTGATAAGAAAATAAAAAGAATTATAGATTTGTGCTTGTTGAACGATTATTATTTACCTACTCTGGCTATTTTATACGAAAAAGAAACTTCGTCAACGGGGTAAATAATTGTACATATTATTATATATAATATTAACTATTTATAGGAGCCTCTATAAAGCAGATATCTTCTCTATCATTGTTATTTCAATAGACATATATAATCAGTCTCATCATGTCATATTTAATGTACACTCACTTCCAACTCATTCTCTCAGATTGCATCCTTTAATCAAGCCATGTGGTGGTTTTCTTCTTGTTACAGCTAATTCTATTATCCATATCGATCAGGGTCATGTTGGACATGCTGCTATGATTAATAAATTTTCAAGAAAAACAACTCACTTGAAAATGAACCAAGTTTTGTCCAATAATTTATCTCTTGAAAGATCAGTTTCTGTCTCATTAGACCCTCAAGAAATTGTTTTCATTTTAAAAGAAGGTCAAATGTATCGATTAGGCTTAAGAATGGATGGAAAGCGGCTGAACAGGATGATTTGGGAGCATTTAGGCACGACTGTCCCATCAAACTGCGGTATAACTCTCGATGACAATTTTCGAATATTTTTAGGATCTGAACTGAGCAAATCTTGTCTTTTAAAATTTAAAAAATCGCATATTCGAACCGTTACTACCGAGCAAGAAAAAACCGATATTTTTAACCATTTAAAGGAAAATGACAGCCCGGACACTGATATAGATCTTTATGGCCATGATAAACTTTTCCAAGACTCTCAACAACCTAAAAAAATGGTCAAATTAGATTTTGATTGGGAGTTCGAAATAGAGCATGAAATCGCTAATTTAGGTCCCATTAACGATTTTGCTATTGGTCCTTCTCATAGAGCTCTTAAAGATAAGCGATCAGATGAAGCTGTGATCCCACATGAAATTTTATTGTGCTCTAGTGTTGGAAAGCATGGTTCTATGAATATTATCAATCAATATATATTACCCGAAGGTGGCAATTCTTTCTCTCTTCCTGGTTGTCAGGGGTTGTGGACATTAAAATCCACAAAAGAAGCTACCCATGATCACTTGGTAATTTCTAAAGCCGATAGAACTTTAATTCTTTCCAGTGGTGATGAGCTACAAGAGATCAAAGCTCATAAATTTTATTTTCAAGGCCCAACCGTTGCGCTTGGAGAGTTTCCTAACTATGGAATTTTTGTTCAAGTTTACAAAACTGGTTTAAGATTGATAGGATCTGGGTTGAATACTTTGATTTGCTCTAAAACCGTAGCAAAAAATAGAGTTATTGAATCTTGGGTATCCGGTGCTTCGATATTAGAGCCCTATGTCCTGCTTCATCACCAATCTGGCTCAATTACTCTCCTGAAATATAACAACGAAGCATCCGAATTGAGTTCAACTGAACCGGAATTTGGCAGTCAACAAAAGAAATTCCAGTGCGGATCTCTTTTCCGTGGCAAAAACGATTTATTTGTTACTAATGAACAGCTTATCAAATCCAATTCACAGCTATTACATAAACGTTCAGATAAAGTTATCTCTAATGCTGCTACTAATCAATATCCTAACAGCGAGGGTATTCGTAAACTTTCAGCCGCCGAAATTGAACAAGAAGATCTTGATTTGTATGGAACAGGCTCAGCTGAAGATACAAAATCACATCAAGTGACAAATTCGTCTATACAACTTTCTCCTCGCACCGATCCTGAGTTAGAATCCATTAAACCCAATTCTTCCGAATTATTCTTAGCTCTAATTGAACCATCAGGAGACATGCAATTATTCTCATTGCCTTCTGGTGAACTATGCGCCCACTTCCCTAAAATTTCTCTTGTACCATCACTACTCAATCAAAAAGAATCTTTGCAAGCAAATGGCAATGCCTCAATTTCTTCATCAGATGTTAATTTTAGTGAACTAGCCTTTTTCAACGTCGAAGAGAAGCTTTATATGATTCTTGGCTCAGTTACTAGGGAAATATTTGTCTATGAATTCTTTTTGAATCGTTCTTTACCTATTCATTCATCATGGATTTCTGACTATCCTAAAAAACTAGCCACCAAGTTGAACAGAATAGCTCTCAACTTTATACCCGATTTAGCTGCCGAAACCTCAAGTCAAACTACAATGAAACGATTCTTCCCATTTGAAAATATATTAGGAAAATCAGGTGTATTTATTCTAGACTCTGAGCCAAGCTGGATTATTGGTAATAATCAGCGAGGAATTAGCAAGTATCCTACTCACTTACCCAAGGATATCGTTAGTTTTTCCACTTACAATACTAAAAATTGCTCCAATGGGTTTGTATTCTGCACCCAATCAGAAATGCTGAGAACTTGTCAACTGCCCGATGGGTTTGATTATGAATTTCAATGGATTCATAAATCCATTCCAATGGAAAGAAATCCTGAAAAAATAACGCATCATTTAGGATCCAATACTTATTTACTCGCCTCAAGTCACCAGCAACCTTTTGGATTAACTGAAGACTCGACAGTTCAGCAAAATCAAGACTCGTACGATCCTATCGAAATTTTGACCAAACTTTATGACCCCAACAACCCTTCCCCATATTTACCTACCACGTCAAAATATCAGTTAGATTTGATCTCTCCCTTAACTTGGAAACCAGTCGATACCTATCATTTTGGTGACAATGAAATAGTTAGCTGCATCTGTTCAGCCGATTTGGAAACCAAGCAAACGCACTCCGGAAGAAAAAATTATATTGTTGTTGGCACCATCATCGGCATGGGAGAATATTTAGCGATTAAAGGAAAACTCTATGTATTTGACGTAATTGAAGTTGTTCCCGAACCTGGAAAACCTGAAACAGGCCATAAGCTTAAAACCATTACTGTTATTGACGCTAAAGGACAAGTCACCGCTCTTGCCAATGCTCAAGGTTATTTATTCACAGGAATGGGAAATAAACTAATCATGCGAAAGTTTGAAGATGATACGACATTAGAAGGGGTTGCATTCTTCGATCTACAAGTGTATATCACGACAATCACAGTGTGTAAAAACTATCTTTTAGTGGACGACCTGTATAAGAGTGCTTGGTTTTTAGGCTTCCAACTTGAACCCACTAAAATTGTGTTATTAGGAAAGGATTACCATCCTTGTCAAGTAATGAGTGCTGAAATTTTGATCAAAGACGATACTATGAACTTTTTGGTTTCTGATGAACTTGGAAATGATATTATTTTAAGCTATAATCCTTTTAATCTTCAGAGTTTTTCTGGAAATAAGTTGGTGTTCAAAGGTGACTTCCATACTAATAGAAGGGTTGTCAAATAGATTCGAATTTCTGCGAAAAAAGTTCATTCTGAACAAAATGGATCAATCTTATATACTACTTATTATTGTTTAGGAGGTAAATTCGATTTCTATATATATTGCCATTGTCTAATATTACTCATATCTAGTTACATTGGAAGGAGCAATAATCCAAATGGTACCCATTACAGAAACTTCATTTAGAAGATTATCACTTTTGTATAATAGTATGATCAATGGTATTCAAAGCTTAGCAGAATTGAATCCTAGATCTTTCCGGTAATTCTATATAACTAATATTTATAATTAAATTATGTTAATCCATCATTTAGTTTAATCAGTCCTCAGCATCGATTACACCGCAACCCAGTTAAAGGGATATTAGATGGTAATTATTTGAATAATTTCTTGGATTTGGATTATACCCAACAACAAAAATTTATTCAATTAACTGGTACTACTAAACACTCTGTTTTAAATGCTTTGAAAGAGATCAAAACTATGACAAGTCATTTTTAATATTGTGATATTATTAATAAAATGTTATATAATTTTTGAGATCATTAAAATTATGTGTTTTTATTATTTAATCTAATTTATATTCATCATTACTTTTTACTATCAAAAATTTAAATATATATTATTTCTGTATTTTAATATGAATATTGGTTATATTGAAAATGACGTAATTATATTCTATTATAATTCAATAAACAATTATCAACTTTGGTTATTATAAACTAAACATTTTTATAACTCAATTTAATTATAAAACACATGATTGATTAATAAAACTATGTATGAAATTCAATATAAAAATCATAAAATTATAAATCTGCTAAATTGATTTAATAAATATCTACCCATTATTTTTTATCACATATATTCTATAAGATAGTAATCACTATTTACTGTCATCGGAAACAATAATCTATGCTTATTATAATTAAAGATAAAAATTAATATAATCACCATGAATTATATTTTATAATTTTATTGTATAACTATCATAGTTTGCTCATTATGTCCTTGATTATATTTTAATTGCATTTGAATTGATCAAAATAAATATACTATGTATCTTTTATATTGATAAATTTAATTAATCAAAGATATTCCCATAATAATTTTCGAATTTATTTAGTGAAATACAGTATATTAATTTGAAAAATTATGTCCAATTAAACAATCAAGGCATTATATCACCATTTATAATATATTATACTATAATTTGCACACATACACACACACACACACACACATATATATATATATATATATAGCATGGTTTACATAAAAACTGAAAGACCCAATATACATGATCTGGTTATTTTAAAAGAATTATATGATAAACTTAAAAACCAAGAAGTAACAATTAGTGGCCAATATTTATTATTATCAAATGGTGAACATTTTAATACTAAAGTTTCAACAAACACGAGTATTCCAGACTCCTCCGATAACGATTTCTATATTGATACCAATGGCGATAATCCAATTACTCCATTACAGCCTATTCAGCAGAACATACAATTGCCTCACCCCATTAAACAAAATACCAGTACATCTAGTAATTTATATATTTTATCCTAATTTCTTGTATTCACCTTTTTTATTAGATTTGGCAGAAACACCTCAAGCTAAAAAATTCAAAACTGTTGCTGAATCCACTACTCAGAATGTAATCCCTTCCTCTGCACCCAGAAAACCTGCCATTATTTCGGTTCCTTCTACCCTTCGCACCTCTTCTCAATCAATCACCCAGAAACACAGTCAAATGGAAAGTAATGAATGTGATATGGATATGGAATCTGACGACGAATTTGGAGCAATTGAACATGTCCCCGCTCGTCCCTCACTTCGTCAGAATTTAGTTAACAGGGTAAATATAATATCTTTCAAGCAATTATATAATATTAACCATTTCATACTTTAGACTCCTGCTACTGCTCAGACAAATCTCCCTGCTCCATCTGGAATCGTTCCACCACTAACTTCCTGCGTAAGCTCTACCTTATTATCATTGTTATAATCTTAAATCATCTAACCAATTTCTAGTCCCAACCTGTTTCAACTGTATCTAATCAACAAAGGAATACTATTCAATCTACCTCTACCAATGAAATTCCCGCACAAAGTTTGACTAGGAGCACTGTACCTAATTCAGCACCTGTCCCATTAAATCAAGAAACTAATGCAAGTTCTGCTCAATTGGATCTTGTACCTCTTTTGTATTCATCATCAATTGGATATCGACCTATGGTTGCTTACAGCTCATCCATATCTGTATTACAAGAGCTATACAATTCTGCTCCTCAAGTTCCAACTATTCCAACTTTGATGAATCAAAATGGTGAGCTTAGGACCCTTTTACTTCCTATTATCGATTTAGATAGATTGAGAACTAATGAGAATCATCGTCATTGACAATGAGAGTTCCAAACATTCACTACCCTGGGGTACATTTAAAACATTTTATTTCTGTTTTGTGATATATAATGCTTATAATCGAACGAATCATGATCACTAATATTAATATTTATGAAACATTATTAACTCTATATAATATTATAACGAGCGAATGATCAGTACTTAAGTTGTCAATTTATATTATCAATTTTATTTAATAATAAATTGATTATTAATATTTATAGCTGACTTTTAAATTTAAATTTGTTCTAATTTTTATTTCAAATTTGAGTATTTAAGGATAAATTGATTGATTTTCAATCTATGTGAAAATCAATTTACTTAAAATATAATTTGAAAATATTCTATAAAAATAAATTATCATGTTGATATAAGATTTAATCTTAATTTGAAGTGACTTTATACTTAGCAATCATATTAAAATTATATCTTGCAAATTAAATACTGATATTAAGATGGCGGTAAATTAGAATTATATATGCAACTTTTAAGTATGATGGAATTAGAATAAGTTGAGATATACTGTAAATAATTTTGAATTAGCTCATACATATTTTATCCAATCAAATTATATATTTTAGTATATAATTATTCGGAAAAAATATCAATAAAATATTTGAAGAAATCATTTTAAATTCATATCATTTTGATTTTTACTATATTCTAAAAATTTTAAGTTATTAATATTAAAAAATTGATTATTCAAGAAATTATACTTGGTTGATCCAGAAAATCACCATTAAACTTCGATATTATTTGTTTAATAGCATTTATCAAATTTTATGATACATTAATATTTATAGTTTTATTCAATTTCATTTAATTATGGTTAGAATAATTTTTATATTATTAAAATAAGCTCTAAAATATGAGAATATATATTCAGCTTTAATATATTGATAAGCATATTTATCAAAATTTAAATAATTTACAGAATTTAATAACATATCAAACATTTAGCAAAATTTTATATTATAATAACATTCATTAAAATTATTATATAGGCAAATATATGCAATATTTAAAAAACTATCTGGTTTGATTATAAGTTTCAATACCTTATAAAATCAAACGATTGTATTAATTTTAAATTTTCATAAAATTAGCATCATAATTTATTCAATATAAATATTATCAATAATAAAACTGTGTTGCGTTAATTAAATGAAAATTATCAATTAAATTAATCGATACATAGTCATAAGACTATTTGATCTGATATTAGTATTTATTAAATAATTATATTATCAATTCTAAAAATTAAGGTTAATTTTTAAAAACAATTAATACTTGAATAATACATGAAAATTAAAGTAACTAAACAGATAACAAGTCATTCCCCCAAATATGATATCATTAACCATTAATTTATGCAACATTGTAATATATAAATGTCAAGTAGAAGTTAATCCCATTTTATTTGAAGATTTTAAAGTTTAACTATTAATGACTATTATTAAGTTTTAATTTAATAAATAATAATAATAATTATCATTATTTTAAAATAGATTAGTTGTTTATAATAAAAATATGAGTGCTCCTAATAATCCTACTACGAATGATCAGGTCAATAGCTCGGCTCAGCAGAAGTTGAGACGTATTGCTGTGTTAGGCTCCAGAGCGGTCGGTAAATAATTATAAAATTTATAGCTTTGAAAATGTGTTATTAGATTTCAATAGGTAAATCTTCACTTACTATTCAATTTGTTGAAAACCACTTCGTCGACAGCTATTACCCCACTATTGAAAATACCTTCACCAAGGTGTTTAAATACAAGGGACAAGAGTTTACAGTAGAAATTATCGATACAGCAGGACAAGTAATTTATTCACTAATTATCTGATCACCCCATCATTATGTTAATCTACCGAATTTAGGATGAGTACTCTATTTTAGGGTCTCAACACGCTATCGGTATCCACGGTTATGCTTTGGTTTATTCAGTTACTTCCAAATCCAGCTACGAACTGATTAAAATTATTCGAGAGAAAATTTTAAATTTTTCAGGTACCGATTGGGTTCCTATGGTAATAGTCGGTAATAAGAAAGATTTGCAAAATCAAAGGTAATGTTATTACTATTAATGTTAATATATTATGACTATAATGAACAATAATACTTTAGACAAGTGACTACTGAAGAGGTGAAAGAATTAGCTCAACAGTGGAAGTGTCAATGGGTTGAAACTTCAGCTAAAACTAATGAAAATATTGGTAAAGACTCATTTTAATAACCTTTAATGCTTCATTTATTCATTAATTTAATAGGTAAATTATTCGAAGGAATGATTGAAGAAATTGAAAAATCTATCAATCCCGCCAAAGGTGAAAAGGGTGAATGTATTGTCTTATAAATCCATCAGTCTAGCACCTTGATTCAGCTATAATGAATTCAATATTACCTCTAAAGTTTTTGTATTTCAACCTCTATCAAATATAGTTATTCGCTCTTTTATTGTCACTTTTACTATCTACTGATATTCTTTAATAAAGTTTGATATCTTTGTAATAAATGTTTTACGAATGAAAGATAATATTATTTTCATTATTTATATTTCATTAATAAAAAGAACAGATTCAAAAATGGCAAAGTAAATATAAAACAATCATAAAATATATTCAATTTATCAACAACCATGAATCAGCATAATCAAATTAAATTGAAATACAAAAAATTAAAGAAATTTCATAATTGTAATTGAATAATAATGTTGAAAAATAAATGAATAATCAAAATATATAGATACATTCCCAAAAGAAGCTCTGCCTGAGAATCGAACTCAGATCGCAGGATTCAAAGTCCTGAGTGCTAACCATTACACCAGCGGAGCTCATTAAAAATATTCATTAATAAAAAATATTGAGTAACATCTGTTTTATATTCCAATACTAATTGTTTTTCATTTATTAATAAAATTAATGTTACATCAATGATATTGTTTAATTAAACTATTTTCTTTTTCATCTATTTATATTAATATTTTTAATATATTTGAATAATTAATATATTCTTAAATAATTCAATTATCAGATTATCCTCATTTATCATTAATACAAAATAATTCCAAACCAGAAATAATAATATTTCAATCAAATTTATTTAAGCTCTGCAATTGACTAGTTTTGTTACCATAATATCACTTGCACCAATAGCCTTCAACTCATCCATGATATCACTAATTTTATTAGCTTCCACCATAACGCTTACTGAGATCCAATTTTCATCCTCTAAAGGACTTAAAGTGGGAGCTTTTCTTCCAGGAGTTATCTTAATACACTCTTGCAACATGCTTCTAGGACTGTTATAGGTACAGATGACATACTTGTTAGCTAGTAGAGATCCTTCAATTCTGGACTGAATTCTTTTAACGAGATCAGGATGTTTGGTATTATAATTGCTAATCAAAACTGCTTCACTTTCTAAAATAGTTGCAATGGCTTCTAATCCTGCAGCTCTCATTGTTTCTCCTGATTCTATCAAATTTCATATTGTTAATTGCATAATTTATATGTATAATTAAAATAATTTACCAACTAAATCAACTATATGATGCAATTTAAAGATTGAAAAAGGCTGGTTAGTTAATTGATATATGAAACTAAGGGACTAAACTTACCAATTCCTTGTGCTAAACCTAAGGCACAAGCTGTTTCAACACTACCTCCTACAAATCGAATCTGAGTCTTTGATTCAGTAGGGTGATCTTTCTCCAGTTCATCAAAGTATTTTTTAGTAACAACAGGGAAACTAGTGACGATACGTTGACCAATTAACGTAGTGGCACTCTTAATTTGATTACGCACAGGAGTCTGTACTTGGAGTTTACACTTACCAAATCCTAGCTTTTGAATAATATTCACCTTATCCTCAGCCTCCGACTCAGCAACAATATCTTGACCAGTGATACCCAAATCTACATTACCTTCACCCACATATTTAGCAATATCGGAAGCTGGTAAAAAGATGAGGGCGATAGGGAAATTTTGAACAAGGGCGATATCATGACGAGGTTTTCTATGAAATTGAATATCGATATCGTTCAACAACTTTATACACTTTTCGTGGAGTCTCCCTTTCTTAGGGATTGCAAATAATAAACAATCTTGATAATCTTCAATATGATCCATTATGTCGATAAATTAACAACACTATGATTTAATTATTTATTGATAATAAACGCTGGTTATTAGTTAAATTTGAATTATTAAATGCTATCAAGTCAATAGACGTCATCAATACTTAATTTATACCTTTGATGAAGTATAAAATTAAGGGTTTTTTAGGATCAAATATCAGACTTTGATTACATTGGTAAAACTCAATCCACATTAACTATTCGTTACATAACAATTACTAAAAATGGTCAGTTCATTAGAATTTTGTACCAATTTGATTACTTTATTCAACCAGAAGTTTTACTCAAATTAATAGATCATTCTTTAAATATTAATATTGTATCATCAATATTCATATAAAATATATAACAAAATCAATAAAAAGTCATGATATTTATATATAATTTAAACACAAGTTGGACTCAATATTGAAAAATATGCATAATCTATATTGAAATCCAATTCTAACAATTAAAAGACTATCTGAATAATAATGAGTCATTATATCCATTGGTATTGATTTGATTAGATAGAATATTTTTTATAAAAAATAGACCCTCATTTTGTCAAAATATCCCAAGATCTAAATAGAATTTTTAGTTTTTGGCAGGGAATAATTGATGAATTATTTCCCTATTTTATAATAGTCAAATATTATACCACGTAATGAGAATAATTTTTGAAATGAGTTAATCAAGCATTATATTTAAATAGCTGTACAACGGTATTATATGTTGAGCTGTAAACTCACCCAAGGAAAGGTGTTCCTTAAAAAGGAATAAAATACTGGGCAACCAATCAAAAAGGTAACTAAAATATAAAAGAAAGAATAAAGTTAAGAGAATAGAGAAGAGGATATGTTTGAAAGAGTTGAATGGTTTAAATATTTCAAACTCATTAAACGGTGGCTCATAAAATAGAATTTCTAGAATACCACCAGTTCTTGGGACAAGGGGTTAAAATGTCACATCAATTAATAAAAATATTAATATCCCAGCATAATAAAATTGTTATTTTAAATAAAATGATAAAATGAATTATTCAAATTATCATAGCATTTGGTAATTTTTAACTTGAAATTTATATTAAAAAAATGAAACATTATCGAATCATGAATCTTTATTCTAGTTAAGTTTATAATATATTTTACTAAAATAAATTTAAATTTAATATATATCATATACTATTAGCCATTAAAACAATTAAACTTAATTAGTATTTTGAAATTTGTTTTTAAATATTATGAAATTATATTTAATTTGCACTTGATATATGAATTAGTATTATATATATGATTGGATTGATAATTTATCTAATAACCTTACTATATCTAAATAATAAAAATCCTCACTCTTATAATCCTTAGTATCCATATTTCAATGGATGAATATTTTGTATTAAATTATTTAGTGATGCAATTAAATTGATTTGATTTGTACATAATATCTTAAAATTGAGTTGAAATAATATTATATTAAAGGAATACATGTAAGTAATGGTAATATTCTGAAATATTTTGAGATTTTATTATAATTGTATAATATTTTTTTAAAATTTATTCTCAATTATTAAAATAATATTTAATAAATCAGATTGAAAAAATATAATGTTGAGGTCAATTAATTAAATTGATATATATTATTTCTAAAAATCCTTGTTATTATAAGAATGATTAATAATTTTTGATTATTAATTTGATAATATTATTTTTATTCAAATAATGCTACAACTTTTTCAAATTTGATTCATTCAGCAATATTTGATAATGAATCAAAAAATTTTAATTATCATTAAACATATATATTGCTATATTTAGAATGGTTTAATTATTTATATTGATATTATATTTTGGTGCTTTATATACCATAAACTACAAACAAAAAATCTAAAAAAACAATCGTATACGATATTTTGGTCCCACTCAAAGCAAAATAATATCTTTGGACTCATATTTAATAATTCCTTAAAATTAATGAATTAAATAACATTAAAGATTATATATTTTCGAAAATAAAAGAATACAATGTCTCAAAAATTATAAAGACTTATTCATTATCTATATATTTTAGAAATATTGAAGATATATAATGATTTATTTTATTATTTGATATTCTATCGGTATTATATTTTGGATAGTTCATATAACTGAAAAATTACTAAATTATATTATTATTTTTTAAAAGATTCAAAGTGTTCTATTTAATATAATAATCTTGATAAGATTTAAAAAAAATAAATATTGTTTCTTAAACACACACAGACATATATATATATATGTCATTTAAATAACTTGTGTTTAGAAATATAATAATTGATAGAGAGTAAATATCAGCATTTTTATTTATATTCGAAAACTTTCAAATAAATTACAAAATATCACGTGACAAAACTCATATTAAATTTTAGATTGAGCCAATCAAAATTCAGCAACCAATCGACTGGGGAAAGTGAAGTATAAGCAAAATAGCCAATCAATCATAATTACCTAAAGAAACTGAAAAAAACCACCTCTTTCAATATTGCTTGAAATACAGGAAACCTGCTGTTTCAATATCGAAATGGTACGTAAAGAACTAAGAAAAATAATGCATCCATCAACGATTCAACAATATTAGAATCCAAAAAACCTAAAAATAATGACAGAAACGATGCTTATATAATAAAAAATCAAGATCTGTGGCAATGAGTTGTACTAATTCGACACTTTCATCAATTTAGCCTTCCCACAAGACCTTCAAGCACAAGCGTATCATGGGTAAAGCCCAAAAGCAAAACCGCCCTCTTCCCCACTGGATCCGTCTCAAGACCGGAAACACTATCCAGTATGCTTAATCATATATTATAAAATTAAAATTGGACTAATTTAAATTATTTAGATACAACGCTAAGCGTCGTCACTGGCGTAGAACCAAGTTGGGTATCTAATTGTATTTAATGATATACCAACTTTGTACCAATTCCTGGTTCAAAAATTCTCAAAACAAGAATTTCGTTTATTTCAGCCGATTAAACCGTGTGCTTTTACTTTCGTCTTTGTACCAAGGAATAAATGAGGTTGGACTAAACAAAATTTAGTGTAAAAAATAACATAAAACTTTTTTGCCCAGCCAAATCTTATACTGTATTATTTATCAAATTCTTGGTTTATTTGGTTCTATCTGTAGAATGAGTATTTATAAGCTATATTATGGATATTTATCACTTCGAGGGACTTAACAAAATACTTTAACCAATTTATCTAGGATAATCCTTGAAATATTCTCAGCTTAAATAGTATCATTTTTATTTATAATATCTTTCCAACCTTAATATTATTCTCCATAGAATGTAGTGTTTGGTATTATTAAGGTGTAAACTTACTGATACTTATATTTAGTATTACTTTAGGTCTTATTTACTAAATCATTTTTCACATAATTTCAACACCCTTATATACATTGGCATCCTTCCATTATATTACTTTGTTTTCATCATATTATTTGCTATTTATGCGATATATTAGTTATCTTAATTCCGATAATTCATTTAGATTACCGATTTTTCAGTTACAATATCTATCAATACGATTTATAATATCATATCAAATTTACTTATAATTTTATTAAATTGAATATGTACTTGAATGATTTATTAGTTGATGATCTGAATTTATTAATAAATCTGCTTAATAATGACTATTTAATGAATATTATTAAAATACGATCCTAGCTATTCAAAATTCATTTTCAACAAATTTGATTATTATTTCCAAAAATTATTTTGTTCACTTGAAAAATTAAAGGAATTTCTTGATATATTTGAAAATTAAAATATTTTATTAGTTTAATTGGTTTTCAAAATAAAGTACATATATCTGAAATATTTATAAAAAATTTTCAGAAAAGATTTTTAATAAAAAATTGAGTATTAATTATTCTTTTATTTAGTTTTTTTTCAATTAAAATCAATAGAAGTGATAAATATATGAGATAATTTAATTTTACATCAGTGTTTAAAATCAAATAGAAATGCCGGAATGAAAATTTTACAGTTGGTAGTTCAAATAAAGATGTTCTATAAATCGATGTCATTCAATATAAACCCACGTCATATCGCTTTATTCGTGTTTGGAACCTTGGAGAGTAGGATCTAGGATAAAGGATTTAGAATATAGTTGAAATTAAAAAAAAATATTAAGACACACCTTGACTAGGATAAAGATCTTGGGCACCTGATCCTGGAGGAGGAGGAGGTTTATTGGAAGGACCTGAAGATTGAGTGGATGTGGTTTGACTCTCATTTTTAGGAGCTTGAGCTTTAGGTCTACCCCAGACGACATTTATCAACGTTCCTCTAATGATTACATTATTGGAATTTTCAGCTGCAGCTTCAGCAGCTTCACGAGAAGCAAAATTAATAAAAGCAGCTTTAGCCTTTGTTACAAGAACTACAGACTTGATAGCACCAAATTTATCAAAGAATTGCTTTAAATCATCTTGAGTAGTTTCAGGGTGCAATTGAGTGGCAAATAAAGAAGTCTGTTATCTTTGTTAAAAATTGTCAAAAATTAATATAAAATTACTTACAATTGTTCTATCTTTAGGCGGAGTCAATGTAGAAACATTAGCGGCACGATCTAGAATCTTTTTAGCAACAGGATCATTGGTACCATGATATCTATCTTTAATATTTTGACGACCAAAGTTATTTTCTTCGGGAAGTTCATGTCTATGATTAAATTAGCACATGTTTAAGGCATTTGAATGAGTAATAATAATAATAATAATTTATACCTATATGGACATGTATTACCACGATTACATTGTCCTCTTACAAAGAAAGAGCAAATATGAGCTTGATTTCTCTTATAATATGGAGCAGGGCGAGCCAATTTTCTCAAAAGAGCTTTACTTGTTTCGGAAACTTGATCAAAATCGTATACGTTTTCACCATTTTGAATCTAAAAAAATCAATTAAAATCCAAACTTTATGATTAACTATTAAAAGACTTACCGCTCTCTCAGCATTTTGAATATAATATTCTTTATTGACGTTAGAGTTAGGAACAGCGGACTGAACATCTAAACCGGTATCTCTGACTTGTACTGGTAAATTAAATTGAAGGTCGAGAATACAAGTTTGGCAGACATTTTTCACTCTAGCGCAAGTGGTACAAATTTCGGTCTTCTTAAACCTTGAGTTTGAGCCTGGGTTCCAACGAAATACAGTAAAAGGTCTATTGCAAATCTATATAAAAGTGAATAAATAACAACTTAATAAACTAAACTTATTTACTTTGCATTCATTTCCATATTGTTCTTTAATCTAAATTTTAAATAATTTTACTATTACAAAGCTATCCAATAAAAATATAAAAATAAGTCAATACCATTCTAACATAGGGATTTTCACCTAAGCAAGTTTCACACAAAATTGGAAATTCCTAAAGTCATTAAATTAAGTAAAAACCTATATAAATTATTGATATTATATTACAGATGTTTCCCATTGAATTTTATTATTTTCAACTTTAGCCATTTTTATTTATTCAATTAGTTTAAATTAATCTTAAATAAAAATAATATATCTGAATTGTAAGTTTATAATTTGAAAATAAAATAATTATTTTATGGGAATATTTGTTAAGTGATAAAATAGTATGTTTTATAAGAAAATAAAAGTGAATTAATAATCATAATTGTTGGTTTTGAGTTCGTTATAATATGTATTTCTATATTATAGATGCTTATTTTTGAAATTAGAGAGTAAGTGGTTAATAATGACTGGTTTGAATTTTTGCATTATGTATAGACTAAGACAGTATAATCAACTCTTAATGGTTTGCTCGATAGTGGTTTGTAATGAATTTTTTAATAAATTACAATGATATAAATGACATAATGTTTGATAATTTATAAAAATATAAGTCTTAAATTTTCATATAATTTGTTTATCTACAAGATAGATTTTGGCATTATTTGTCCTTTAAGTCTTTAAAAGTTTGTAACACTTGGATATATATAATTAATACTAAGTGATAATTGTAATATTCACTTTGCGTTTATCTATATAAGGGTATTAAAAAGTGATAGATATATAAGTATAGATTGTGAATTTTCTAATCCATATATAAATCAAAAATATCTTGTTAAATTTCTGTACTTTATATATGTTAATAAATTTAAGTATTAAAAATACTCCAAATTAAAGTGCCAATAAATCGCCATAGTTTTGTAAAATGTAAACGGCAGCACCAAAAACGCCAACGTTAAAGGCGACGTTTAAGTTTCCGGCGAAAGTTTGGGGATCCAAAATTTCTTGACGAATAAATCTGGTGATGAAGTTTTCGTTTTCATTCTTCTTAGGATTAGGATCGGAAAAATGATTGAATGGGCGAGACATTTTATGCTACTGGATTTTATATGGTATTGAAAGTAATGCTTTTCATCAATTGTTACAAAATTGAATTTATATTTTGAATTTTCAATTAATTTTTATGGGATTGTGGTCATAATTTTCAATTAATAAATCATCATATTGCTGAATTTTCAATCAAATTATTCAAGTCATCGCTGTAACTTATACCAGGAAATATATATTGGACTGTAATCTAAGCATTAATATAGAACAATTATCTATAGTACACTCTTCTAATATATATCTGAATTTTTGTATTTAAATTCCATTTTAATTCTCAGAATAGAATATAAATTTCTTAACATCAGCTATTTGCAACCTTGATCTTGAATCAAAAAATGGTTAATATTTGCTAATTTAAAAACATAATCAACTTTTAATAAATTACTTGCATGTTTTAAGCATACTTCGATGGATATTTTAAGTTCATTAAATGTTTTGATGAATTATTATTTATAATAATTAATGAATTTTATACTATATAAATATTCTATTACCAAATAACACATATCAACATATTTTATAATATAATTAAAAATCGATATATATTAATATATCATTAGCTATTCATTTTTATAATATTTTTATGATTTTGGATACCTTAGAATTAATTGATGTATACAAAGTTTGAAAAATAACCTGATAAAAAGGAATCAAAATTTAAATTTTTATATTCATAATTGATAAACAATCAAATTATAATATATATATTTTCATTATATGATTCACTGTATTTTTTTCAATTTTGAATTTATAGCAAATCATAGTAGATTGCTTTACCCTGCAAATTTGGGTTAAATAATAGTATATTCAATCTCTCTCATTAATGAAAATAATCGATCTGATAAAATTATTTAATATGGATACTAATATACGATCTATTAACTATTATCTTTAAAGCTTAATTAACTAAAACTAGAATTCTTTAAAATCCGTATTTTAGTCTTGATATTGAAAAATCATTTCAAAGTTTAAATATTAATAAATTTGAACCATAATTAATCTTGTTTCATTGTTTATTCTAATTTTTTGTATTATCAAGCTTGGATAATTTATTAATAAAATTATTTATTTGACATTACATGAATATATTGACCCATTAAAATACCAATAGCTATACAACCTGATTATTTTTTGAGTTATAATATAAATGCAAATGATTGCACACATTGCTTAGATATTCTTTCATATCTCGTTATACCCATTTGATTGACACTTTTCAGTCGAGAGTAGTATATTAATAATAAGTCAAAAATGATATCAAATTTATAACTCGATTTACTGACTAATTTATAAATAAAATGAGATCGATAAGATATATTTTGTATATTATATTTCTTTGAGCTTAAAATAAATTATATAGTGAAGATAACTATTGTGACGTGAACTTAAGTGAAACCATTACATTATGGATTAATCTAGAGCCTGTGAATGGGTAGTTGTCAATTATTCTCCAATCATTTTACAACACGAGAATCAGAATTGCGAGTTTGAAATTTGACTGAATTAGGATTTTGGGATTGGATTTTAACTGAGTAAATGCTTTGTATAAATTAATACTAAATCTATGCTGATTGGACAATTCATAAACCACATTCACTATTTGTATTTTATTCATCAGTCATCATATTTAAACTGTTTTGGGTGCAAGTCTTTTTCGACCGTCTTTCCAACCTAATTTGCTCTAAATATACTAAATCATGACTTTCAGAGCGCTACATTTAATGCGCCCTTTTGTGGCCTTCATTCCTGAAGTTGCTTCTCCAGATCGCAAGGTACACATCAGCCTTCATTATTCTCAGCCCATCTTTTGCTAATCTAATATTAATCTTAAATAGATCCCTTTCAACCAAAAGATCTTGTGGACAGCAATCACTTTATTCATTTTCTTAGTATGTTCTCAAATCCCCTTATACGGTATTATGTCTTCTGATTCCTCAG
>JNEM01009750.1:0-10450 GCA_000697335.1 Conidiobolus incongruus B7586
TTTTTATTTTTCAATAATATTTTTTAATATAAAATTAATTTTAAAATATATATTTTGGGAAGATTAAATAATTTAATTTAAGACTGATTAATAAGAATTTGCCATAAATTATTTATATTGATAAAATTTTTATATTAATTATTCTATAGTAATAATTGATAGCAAATGTTTTATTTTTAACGAAATATTTTACAAATTTTTAATATTATTTTTAATAATTAACCATTAGATATAATTTTATTTTTTTGAATGAATAGTATTATAATTGGTCAATTTTAATCAAATATAATATTATATTTATTAAAAAAATTGAGTTTAAAATTTAATATAGAAATAATAATATTAATAAAAATACTTAATATTGTAAATAATAAAAATATTAATTAAATTATCTTAATTTGAAAGTTCTTAATATTTGGAATAATATATTATATAATTAAAAATAATAATTAAATAAAAATTACTAAAAAATAGTCTTAATAAATAATAATCATTAATAGTAATTTTTTAAATAAAAAAATAATATTTAATCTTTATTAATTATTAAAATATGAATAATATTAATATACAAGGATTGATATTATAATTTTAATTTGAATATGTATTGAAATAAAGTATATAATATTATATAAATATTGTAGCTTAAATAGCTGAATTTTATTTTAATTTCTATTTAATATAGATTTGGTTATAATAATTCCAATATTAATTATTTTTTCAAAAAATTTTGATATTAAATTCAAGTTAAGGTATTGATAAATTTGTTAAAAATTTATTTGAATTATAATCAAAATTAGTGAGTGGAAATAATATTAGGATGATAAATTTCAAAAAATTAAGATTTAAAAGATACTGATATAGAATGATATAATTTTTAAACTATCTACTTATCAAATTTTGATTGTAGTTCAAATATTTGTTTGACTAGTTGGTTTAATTGATCTAATTTATAGTTTACCTGAAAAATAGAAATTATATATGTTTTTTGATATTCTATATATGCTGTTTTAATTCATTTAATGATATTAATATAAGTTCAATATAACTTAAAGTATAAATATAGCATATTAATATTATTAAGGATATTGTGTTGATAAGGTAGAAGGATGTATTGGGCACCACTTAATGTTCTTGTTGATTGGCTTCGAAGAAGCAGCATAGGTAACATTGGAGTCAGAACCTTTGTGATTTGAAACTTCTGAGGGATAGTGTATGCGATAATCATGAAGAAACTTTGTTTGTTTGATAATATTGAAAATAGTAGAATATCGTTGGGGAGCGATGTCTCTGTAAGATTCTTTTTTGAAAGTGGTAAAGTATTGTTGGAAGTTCTGGAGCATATTACGAACAATTCCTCTCAGTCGAGCAAAGTAGTGTAGTGGATCTTAATATGGGACAAAGTGTTCATTGAAAGTCTGCTTCAAAATAGCTCATTGGGGAGATTCTGAAATTTGGCTGAAATAGAATACTAAAGTGGAATCTTGCAGGTGATCGGAAAGGTAGTCAAAATTTTGTTGAAGAGACTATAGATCACAAATGGTTGCCTGATCATAAGCTTCAATGAATGTAAATGCTTCAGTAGTACCTTCACCTTTATATCACTCGCGAAATTTACTATTTTTCGGTTGAGGTTTATGATCTGCTCCAGAAATATATTTTGGAATGGTTTGTTCAGTTTGCCCTTATTTTGGATATTCTTGTAGAGGAGGTTTGGGACACTGAAATCTTAAACTCAAACTGAGATGATTGGCATGAACTTACTCCTGAGTGGGATTAAAGAGGTTGACCACTTTGTTCTCTGTATGGCAGTCTATAAACTTGTAAATTCATTCCATTCAGGTGCTCATCACGTGAAAGAGCTCCAATTCCGGGGTGTTCAGAATGATTGTTACCGTCAGGTGGAGTATCTCTGTTGCCTGAATTGGTATGGCCATTCATTAGGGAGCACTCAGTTTGTTCTCCTAAGATTTAACAAAATTACATCAAGGTATTCCACAGGAATTTGGTCTAAAGGAACCTCGTAAGTGTTTGCTTCCAGTTTGGCTTCTTCAAGGGCTGGATTTGTTTATGTCCATAAGAAATATCGTACTAGCTATTTTGCAATACTGGCAAATGGAACAGCCACGAGATTTCCGGGATCATTAGCAAGCATCATCCACGTTGAGTGCCAAATATCACCGGTATGAGCTCTTGAAGAACTACAGCAGTCATTCTTCTAGCAATGCCAGCTGTGATAACTTGCGGAAACAAACTAATGAAGTGGGGAGCATACTTGACAAGTCCTCGCGCGATATCAGTAGCTGCTGTGCGATCATAAGGTTGGGTATGCTATGGAACAGGAAGATTCATGTGAGGTAGAATAAATGATTAATTAATATCCAATGGTATAAGTCCTATTATAGGTAAAGGGAGAAAAGGAATTAGAAAGGAGAATGGATAATTATTAGGCAGAGAAAAATCGAAGCAGGGGCAAAATCTTATTCAAGTGAGCATCTTTGTTATCATACTAATCATGGCTTCTAAGTTGGGGTATGACGTTGATGGATTGAGAAAGGTGTATGGTTTCACTTTATGACAAATATGAAGTAATTTTTCATAATCAGGATTATTCTATTAAATATAATTTTAAAAATTTGAATTCTAATTAATTTCAATTGTAATGATATCAAATAATTTATTATAATAGAATTCTAATTGAAACAAGTTTCATATTTACATCACCGCCAAAGATTTTTTTGTCAAATCTTAAGTTTTTGAAGACAATTGATTAACTATTTTAGGAATATAAAACGAATGACAAAAACTTTTTTAGTATAAATTTACTATATTAGGGAAATGACTATTGGATAGGCTTTGAAATTTTGTGAATACTGATATTTTATATTAAATTTTAGCAATTCCTATTGGCTAGTGTATTTTGATTCTTTTAGGTCCTAAAATTTGTGGTAGAGATACTAAAGGAATTTATTAGATATTTATTTAGTAGGAATGCCTTAATTGTAAAGAGGATATTAATTTTTGATAAAAACCAATTGGTATGATCTATAAAACATTCATATGATTATACAAATTTTAATGTATGAAGAATAATTGAATGATTGCGTTGTGCTAGGTAATTTTTTAAAAATTTAAAATCAATGACGTAAATATATTATAGTCAATTTAGCCTTTCAAACTTTAATATCAACCCCTTAAACTTAGACAAATGAATACATCGTTAATGAATATTTATTTTTTCATAATTTTACTAACATAGGTTTTTAAATTTTCAAAAATTCAAAACTATTCAGAGATTATACTGTTTTTATAGTAACTATCTCAATACCATTCATTTCAATATATTTATTTAATATAAAATTAATAAATTTTGATTATTTATTTTATTCTATTCGTAATGATTTAAAATTATTTTGTTTAGGTGGAATAATGAAAAATTGTATTAAGATTTTATAACCACCACAGATTTTTGGACTTGAAAAATTTAAAAGCATTAGCCAATAGGAATTGAGAAGTTGAAATATAAAGAATTAAAGTTAATAAAATTCAAAAATCATCTGATTAAACACTATCCAAATATAGTAAAAGTCTAATACAAAATTAGTCTATTCAAACTTTTAGTGTTTCTAAATAAGTAAACCAACTGTAATGATAAAACGAAAGGGTTAGAAAAAAAACCTTTGGAGTGATATGATAAAACTATACTAATCTATTATGGTTAATCATTGTTTAATAAAATATTCATTTCAATTGATTGACAATAAATGATTGCAATAATGACATATATTTTTAGACAAAATGATAAAATTCGACTTACGGAAAATATTTATTTAATCAAATATCCTGACGTCAATGGTTCAGTATTTCGTTCACCCTTATCACCATCAAAAGTTTTTTTTGTCTAATCCTTTCGTTTTATCATTACAGTTGGTTTACTTATTTAGAAACACTAAAAGTTTGAATAGACTAATTTTGTATTAGACTTTTACTATATTTGGATAGTGTTTAATCAGATGATTTTTGAATTTTATTAACTTTAATTCTTTATATTTCAACTTCTCAATTCCTATTGGCTAATGCTTTTAAATTCTTTAAGTCCAAAAATCACTGGTGGTGTTATTTTATAAAAATTATTATAAAATTAATTCAATATTATGTTATATGAAATATATATAAATATATTTATGAAAATTGGTATAAAACCGTTTATCATTTGTTTAACAATTATTACATATATATATATATATATTAATAATTTATTTTGAATTAAATTCCTATTTTTGATATCATAATACTAAATTAAATAAATATTTGTTTGATTTACAAAGGGATGAGACTCAAAAAATAAAAGAATTGATGATGCAAAATGATATTGATTTTTACTACTAATAGTTAAGAATTACAAATTGGGAAGAAAATTGATAAGAAAGTTGATAAGGAAATTGATAGAATTTGACTATAAATAGAGCGTTTGATGTACTGTGGATCTTCACTCATTCTTCCATGTATTGGATGCTTTGATACATAAGCTGATTCAGGTCTGTACTGGGACGTCTTGGACCTTGACTGCAAAAATTGAATTTCATCCCCTTTGGCTGTTTGCGATTGGATAACCCTTTTCTGCGTGGGACTTCGAAACATTTCGTCCTTCAACCTAAATTGAACCCGATTAACCACGACTACTTTTCCCGTTTTGTGTAACATTTGAAGTCTGAACTTTACTCAAAATATGTCGTCTCTTACTTTTATCTTAACCATCCCATGTTCCAATTATTTCATCTTGCAACCGGAACATATTATAACTTTACATCTATCAATCGCTCTCTGCCTAAGGTCAGGTGGGATTTCAATTCACAATTGTCCCTCACTAACTGCACATCAGGATCAATTTTCCATCTAGTCATCTCAAGTCCAATTAAAAGTTATCAAAAAAACAATATGGTATCTTCTTAATCCTATTGTTCAGTTAGTAAGGGATGATTATCAAGCGGAACACAGGTCAACCAGATTTGCGCTGCCTGGGAACGCCTCAGCATTCATTGCATCCAATACTTACATTTTTTTAGAATAATTTATATTTAATTTGTATTCATTCAATCATTTTATATTAATTTATTCAAACTAAATACTAACTAATTCTTTTAGATTTTTACTCCCTCGAGATTCTGTTCCTCAAGTTCTATCTCGAAACGTCTTCAGACCTCTGTATTTTTAATTTATGGTCGTCAAGATTTTATTTCAATTGAGTGTTTGAAGAATTTCATTCTACCCATTCGGCCGAACTCTTGGAAATTTCCTTTTGCACAACTTTCTCAAACTCATCAGTAAATGGCTTAACTGGCTCATATTGCTCAATATCCTATTTCGGTATTATGAAAATTTTACCACTTACTCTTTTCGGTTTTTAATCTCCGACCCTACTTTCCTCATTATGTATATACTATATCTCGTGTCCTAACCGGTGGGTTGTGACTTTAGGCCAATTGAATCATATAAGCCTTTCAAACACAATATATTTCTCATAATAAAAATCTCTTTCTTGACCTATAAATTCTAACTACTTTGATTTTAATATTCTAAATTTTTAAACTATCAACAACAAATATAGGTATATTTATCAAATTATCATCAACTTTAAATTATTTTTGAAAATTATGGGGTTAACCTAAAAATTAAAATTAGTTTCCTCTTCAGACGTCAATTTATTAGTCTTCAAAAACAACATCTCCTTTAGTAAAGTGTTTAAATACCCTCTATCTGTGGAATAGTTGGTGAACACATAGTTCAATAACTATTCTCTATATTTTACTATTTTATATAATATTTATTTCAATTAAAATATGGAGTATTAATTGAAAGTAATTAGGTTTTTAGATATTCAATACTTAAATGCCATTGATAGGTAAAAATATAGTTTTTATATGACACCTCATTAATAAAAATAATATTTTGTTTTTACTCTTAAATTCAATTAATCTAACTAATCTTTAACTAATATTGAAATTCGAGCATATCATAATAATATTATATTTCAAAATTAAATTTTGAAATATAATAAATAGATTTTCATATGAATATTTTAAAAATTATTTTAAATCATTTTGATTTTATTAAAATTGTCCTAATAATTGATTAATTTTCTATAAATATTTATATCAATTGCAAGTTAATTTGTAGATCAAATTGATAAAAACTTTTCAGATTAATTTAATTATATAAGCCACCTTAGTTTATTTAATTGAATTAATCAAATAAAGAATTAGTGAGTTTTAAATAATGATAAGATATTAAAATGTTATTATTTTGCATATCGATTAATGTGTTATTAAGTGATTTTTAAAGTATATCAATAAATAATCAAAAAATAATATTAGACTTTTTGATAGAGTTAATAGATTGTAATAAAGATAGCAGTTTCATATCTAAAAATATAGAATCTAGTATATAATTAAAAATATTTATTTCATATAACTGAGATATATGATATTTTTATTTTACTATATATAAACTAAAAAAATGTATTTCTATTATATAATATACATTCAATTAAATTAATCGAAAAGAATATTTGATAACAGAAGCCAAGATAATATTATTCATCCAACTTGCAAAGTTATAATTGATAATATATAATACAGATATCAAATGAATATGAGTATTAATTTTATTATATGAATTTTAATTCAATATGATTTTTTCTTTAATTATATTTTAATATTATGTCTAAAATTATATGTCATTAAATCAATTTTTCATTATAAATATATTGAAATTTATATTTTATTATATATATATATATATATATTATAAAATAAACTTGATATTTAATATTAAATAAAAAAATTATAAATGTATATGAAACATAAGCTAAATTTAATTAATATTTAATTATTAATTTAAATATTGCTATAGAAAATAAAAAACAATAATTATTTTAAAATTAAAATCATATATATCATTTTTAATATAAATAATATAAAAATAAATAGATAATATAAAGTTAGTACTCACTTTTATTATTAATAATATTTTGTAATATTACTTTAGAATTGAAGAAATAGGAAATTTTTTAATTTTTGATTTTTTAAACATATTATTAGTTTCAAATAAAAAAATATATACAAAACAAATAAGAAAATATGTAGATTTAAATTATATATATATAATAATTTTTTTGATTAAAAAATTTATTTTTTAAAATTAGTTGTTTAATTTAATTATACTTAAACTAAATAGTAACTATCAAAAGTTTTTTATTTTAGTATTAGTAAAACTTAGCCATAAACCTTTTAAAATCATTTGAAATTTACAAGCAGCTTTTAATAATAAAGTATTATTTAAATCAACAATTTATTACTAGGTAAATTATTTTAAAGCTAAGAGAAAAACTACTTAAAACCTACTAAAATTTAAAAAACTAATTTCAACTGTTACTTTTCTAATTATTAATAAAATGAAAAATTATATTAAAAAATACTTTTTTAATTTAGTTTAAAAATTCTTAAAACACTTTAATATTAGTTACATAAGTATTTTATTTATATTAAAGTTTAAATTAAAATTAATTAATAAAAATATAAAATAAATATTTTATAATTTAACTAAAGCTTAAAAAAAAGCTAAAATAATTATTACTAAACAAAACTTACTAAGGTATAATTAAAAACTAAAGCTTTTATAGTAAATTATTATAATTAATGAATCTTTAATTTTTTTGTATAATCCTTTATTAAAATATAAATCAAAGTGTTAAATTAAGTTAAATTATTTAGAAACTAATTCTTTAAATACTTATATATATTTTTATATAATTTAATTAACTATAAACTATATAATTAATTTATATTTTTATAACTAAATTAATTATATAAGGAATATTAAATTATTTAATAAATTAGATTTTTTTTCTTAATTTTTACTATTTCTTATTTTTTTTATTATTTCTAAAATTAAAACTATATCCTATTAATATTATAATATATTAACATTATTTAATATAAATCTTAATATATTAGTGACTTATTTTAATTTAAAACTTAATTAAACTTTGTTTATATTTATACAATATAGTTATATTATAATACTATATTTTATATTATGTTACTTTTATATTAAGTTTTTTTTATATTATATTAATATTTATTACTATATTTATACATATTAACCCCCTTTATAAATTCCTTTATATAAATATTTTATTAATAAATAAATATTAATTATTGTAATAAATTATAATAGTATATGCTATTTTTATTTAATTCTTAAAAAAAAATTAATTAATAATAAACTTTATATTTCTTTTTTAAAAAATTATTTCTAATTAATATTTTCAATATAATTTGAGAAAACATAATATTTTATATGATAATTATAAAATACATAAATTTAAAATTATAAAAAACTTTTTAAATAAAAATAACTAGAAAAAACTATTATATCTAGTATATTCTTTAAATTATTACCTATATAATTATAATTGCTTTAGGTAATTAAAAAACCAGCTTATAAGAAAGCAAATTTCTATAGAAAAATTTAAGTAGTTTGTAAAACATCAAATTTTAATTTTTAATAAAAAGAATTATTTTTTAAATATTAAATCTTTATTAAAAGTATAGCAAAAAATTATCAGAAATAAAAAAAACTATTAATTTTTTATTATACACTAACCTACAAAAGTGAGTCATAAAATTAAAAATATATATATTTTAATTAATAACTAAAACAATTATATATATTAGATTACTTGAAATTATAATATATAATTAAGGTATATTATTTAATAATAGATAAATATATTTAAATATATTTAGTAAACTATTAGCAAAAATATTAACCTTTATTATTTAACTAAGGTAAGTTATAAATTTGCAGGTTTTTGAGATAAGGGGATATATTTAACAATATATAACCATATCTTTTTTCTCTCTTTGTTATTATTTTATATAATATTTTACAGATATATTAAATTTTTTTTATTAGTATTATTATACCTAAATCCCTCTCTAAAAAAATCTACTTATATATTAATTAACTTTATAAAAAAAATAAATCAACTTGTGATATTGTTAGAATTACTAGTGTTAGCTAGTTTACTATAGTTAAAGTTATTAAGAATAGCAATAAAGAAACATTTAAACTTAAACTTAAGTATGTTAAAATTATAGATAAACATGATAAGAAGTATATTTATAGGTTGGTTAGTATAAGTAAATATAGTATTGCTGTAGAAATATAGCAGGAATTATAAAACTATATAAGAATATTAGTTAACACTGATACTATTATATGTGTTTTACATTAGCATAGATACCACTTACACTTTAAGAAAAAACACCCCCAACTAAAAAAATCCCACTGTAAAACTAGGTAAGAGTTTAAATGTTACTACTAATATTAAATTGAAACTGATTAGAGTAAGGTTATTTAGTCTAATGAAACAAAAATATACTTTAGTAAATCTAATAAAAAAACTAGATACTTTAAAAAAGATGTAAAACTACTTTGTGACCATCATGTTAATTTTACCCAAAAATATAGTGGTGGGTTAATTATTGTTTGGGGATGTATATTGTCTTTAGGTGTAGGGTATTTTTATAAAGTTAATAGGGGAATTAATGCTGAGATGTACCAAAGTATTCTAAACAATGAATTGAAAAAAACCATTGAATAGTATAAGTTAAACAAATCTGAGGTTATTTTCTAGTAAGATAATACCTCTTGTTATACTACAACTTTTACTACCAAATAGCTTAAAAATAACAAGATAATAGTTATAAAGTGGCTTCTTCAATCTCCTAACTTTAATTTAATTAAACACCTTTAAGATCAGTTAAAAAAAGTTATTAAAGCTTTCCCCCCTAGCAAAAAATTTAAATCAACTTTGGGAATATATTTAAGAAGTATAGAACAAGATTAACCTTTCCTAGTGTAAGAAGTTAGTTGATTCTATACCCCACAAACTTAAAGAAGTTAGAAAAGCTAAAGGTAGATATACTAGGTTTTAATATTTTTTATCACCAAAAACCCACAAATTTATAACTCATCTTAGGTAAAATTTAAGGGTTTATATTTTAGCCAATTAATAGCTAAATATCATCATTTAATGATATATATAACTAATAAATGTAATAGATTTTAATTATTTAATTTAGATTTATTTCATTAAATATTAATCAAGTTATTAGTAAAAATATAGGTGTTTTTGATTTTATGACTTACTTTTGCAGGTTAGTGTATATCTATTTTTATTGTTTATATATTAAAATATTTTTTTTCAATTAGCAAAAATTCCTATTATTTAAATTACAAAATAATATTAATATACTTTTATATTTAAAATATAATTTTTTTTATTAAAAACTAAAATTTAATATTTTGTAAACTAATTAAATTGATTTATAAGAATTTTTTTATAAGAAAATTTTTGAATTATATTAAACAAATATAATAATAT
>JNEM01009754.1:0-12817 GCA_000697335.1 Conidiobolus incongruus B7586
TAATCAAATTTAATAAAATAATAAATAGTTTTGATTTAATTTTTAAATTTATTATATCAGTAATTTTATTAAAAAAATAACTTATATATAAATAAATGAATTCTGGCAAACTAGTTGATCAATAATTAAAAAAAACCAAATAATCATAATAAAATTAATAAATTTGGTGTATTAATGATATTTAGGTAATTTTATTATTATTATATAAAAGTAATAAATTTAAATTTTTATTTAAGTTAATTTTTTTTATTTGAAAAAAGTTAACTACTATCATTTTGTTATATTTTAATTATCAAAATAATTTAAAATTATAACTATAAATTATAGTATTCAAGAGATTTAAGTTTAAATTTCTTAAATAGCTCATATCAATTATAAATCTAATATCTCCAAGTATTCCAAAAAAACTCAAAATAATCATTCTGAATGTAAAATTTAAAATTATTTAATATTGATGAAATAAATAATCAAATATGGAAAATGAGTGTAAATATGGCTAAAGATTTAAAATTTATTGATTGGCTAAAACATAAAAGGGTAAGAAACATCGTTTGATTTGATGACATAATCTCGTTAATATTCTCGTGTCAAACGATGACTTAATTTGAAATAATTTTAAAAATAATGTAAATTAAACCGAAGTCACTACCAAATAAATTTTGATAACAAAGATTTATAAAAATATGATAAAGTTGAATATGTAGTAATAAAAAGAAAAAAAATTAAGTTTAATCCATTATTTATTGAGAATAAGTAGTAATTTACAAAATAATGAAAACGTGTGCTAAACTAATTATTGAAGAGTACACATTAAATAAGGATCATTAATTTTTTTGAATATTGGAAAATGCATTGAATGCTTTTAAAAATTTGCGAAATAAAAAGATTGGTTGAAAGGAAGAGAGGGATATGTATGACGTGGGCAAACTCAGATTACCGTATGATCTAGAATTTAGTGACCTTCAGCAGCAGCGGCGGTTCTTCGAGTAGCAGGGCGTCCACGTACCTTACCATTAGTGGCATAAGGGGCACCACGGGTGGTTTTAGCACGACGAATGGCACCTGATGATTTTTGATAAGCACCATTGAATTCATGTTCAAGATTCTGGGGCTTTTCAGCAATACCAAAAGCTCTAAATCTCTTGACACCACCATCAGGGAACAATTGGAGTCTGAGATGAGTGTAGACACGATCAGTGACGTCAGATTTGAAGACATGATTCTTATGAGCAACACATGGGCTCAAATGAAGAATTTCGTCCCAATCATCGGTGTCCAAGTTAGGAGCATGGTTTTGAGAGTAGGTAGCCAAGACGCTGACTTTAGGAGGGAAGTTACCTTTATATTGGTTAGTATCGATTTCAATTCTTTCAACAATACCAGGATGACCCAATTTAATAGTAGCAAATTCAACATTACCAGGGACGCGGCTTCTAGCAGTTTCCCAACCATCACCCATAACTTGACCTCTGCCAGCTAAAAGCAAGTTATTGGGGGAAGAGAATTTACCATTGGAACAATCAACTACAATAGATCCGCTAAATACAGAGGCAAGGTCAAGATTTTCGTGGTTCAAAGATTCATAAGGAGGAATAACAATTTCACCAAATACCTTGAAACGAGCAATACCACCATGGGGGGTGAGAATGAGTTTAAGGTGAGTGAAAGGGGTATCAGTATATTTGTTCAACTTCAAGAACTGCTTGTCGTCGGATTGTAATTGGTGACCAACAACTAATTCGACCCAGTCGTTTTGGAAACTGGAGGTAGTCTCAGCAGCAGAACCTTCTCTGGTGGCAGCTAAAACAGTGATAGTGCTATTAAAGTCATTAACAAGGTAAGTAGTATCAATTCCGAAACCTGAAATTAAAGACTTTTGACCAAGTTTAATTACCACAAAGTTTTCGTGAGAAGAGTTATTTTCATCGATATACCAACCGTCAATTTCATCTTCAGGTAAAATACGAGATTCACCATTTTCGAAAGCAACACCAGGCTTGGCTTCTTTTAAGATTTTAGAAGCAGATTCTTTTGAGTTTTCAGAAGTTTCAGTAATTTTAGCTTTAATATCCTCACTAGCAACGTTGAATTTAGAAGCTAAAGGATGAATTTGGCTTGAGCCAGGAGCCAAAGTAGTATAAGTGGATTTGTTAAAGTTAAAGAGATTCAATACAGAATTAAAAACAGTCATATTTGAATATTTGCAATTCAACACAGAGTAAGCTATTGGGCAAAAGAGCAAAGACCTCAAGTTGATTAATTGTACCAGAATAAGCACCCTTTTTATAAATCCAATTCAATTTTTCACCATCTCAATTTCAATTTAAATTACTTACTCATGAAGCATTACTTAAAATGACCAGCCAATCACTATTAATTTATCAGTGAGATTCTGAATATGTTGGATCAGTCTTATGATTTGACATCCATTATAATTAATTTGATTGGTTATTTTTTAATTTAATATTGGATATTTAGTTTTATGACTTTGAAATTTCAGGTCATTCATATTATATTTTCACGAGCCACCAATTATTTTTGCAAAGATAATTTATAATATTGCGTATAATACGATTAAAAGATGGAAAATAGCATTATTAGTATATAAATAACTATTTAAAATTATTAAAGTATATATATATATATATATAAGTGCCATTAATCAGAAAATTCAATATATTTAAATTAATTTTTAATCATAAAATCTGTTAGTAATGATTTCAATTAGATGAAACAAATTCAATAAATGGATATAATATATTTTATTGTGACTGCATATTTATAAATTTCAATTTTTTTGATGGATCAATTAGTTGAAGCTCACGGAATTCAGTTTTATTTAAAGCTCTCCAAAGTGCATTAATTACTTTTACAAGATTAACATCAGAGAACAAGAGCAGATCTTTAATTGATATATATCATAAAGGCGTTAAGAGATTGCGATTACTAACAAGAGCAGAGGCGTGGTTAGAAGATCAGAGTTTTGCTTATAAAATGGATGCATCCATTGACATGACCTCCTAATTAATATTTCTAATATTGACTGCTCCATCTTCATCAAGTCATTTGACTTTATTGATGAATGGACTCGGTTATTTCGATAACTGTTTAATCGTTTTAAAACTGAAAAATTTAAATTTTAAATAGTATTTAAATACAATATAAATATATTTACTTTCTCTATCTTGTACGCTATATAAACATATATTTATTGTAAGTAATTTAAAAATTATTGAGTTTAGGAGTAAATCCCTTAAATGGATTCTAGGAAAATTGTTGGGTAAAAATTGACAACAGTAGGTGAAAATGAGTCATTCTACCCCACATCCATATTAAATCATTCACGGAATAATATATAGATGATATAATATTCAATTATAGTATAAATTAATATCAAAGTTGATAATAATGGTTTTGATCAAATATGAAATTAAATATACTATAATTAGTCATTTGATCGTTATTTCTTTATTTAAATTAAATTCTCTATTTTATTAAAAAATTAATTATTACTAGCATTTGAATGCTTATCAATTCTTGAATAAAGTTATAAAAATAAATATATTTTTTTATATTATACCTGTAAATTACATCTAACACATATCTAATCAAAAATATCCTATTTTTTGTATTTGATTTTGTTTAATATAATTGATAAATGTTTTGTTTTTATTTTTTATCTTAAACCTTGATAAACTCACTAAATAATATGAAAATATATATATATATATACTTGAAATTATTTAATTATTAAAATAAGCTTCAACCTTTAGTTTATAATACTGATTTAGTAGATGATAAGGTTAATCAATGAATTTCGCAAAAAAGTGGTAAAAATACGTTTTAAAATTCATTAAATAATAATATTTTTTTCAATGTAAAAATTTAATTGTTGTAAATAAATGATAAGATCAATTTTTGAGCTAAATAATTTATTATAGAATTTACAATTTCACATACCAAACATTAACAAAGAAGTTGATAATATTTTAGTAATCATCCGTATACTATCCTTAAACCAAAAATGCTTATGTTTGATTTTAATTAAACTATATATTTAACCACGTTTTCGAATATAAAACTAGTATTACTAGTGTATGTATCATTATTAAGTCAAATTGCATATTTTGCCAATTTTTAAATCATAATAAATATAGAAATTCCTTGAATGACTTAAAATTATTTCTTATTTATATGTGATAAATATAGCATATATTTTTAAAATCTCTAATACCTGTAAAAATTAAATTATAATGCATCAATGCACTTTTTGAATTTAATAACTTTCGAATTAATTTTACATTTTTGATAATATATTAATTAGCTCATATTTATAAAAATCACTAATTTGGGCTAAATGTTTAGTTTTATTAGTATTACTATTTCAATAAATATTATAATATCAAGTACTTTAACAAGTATAATATTCTTGATTTCAAAATTAAGCTCAAGAGTTATTTTTTCTTATTAAAAATGAAAAATATTGTGAATATTGTAAGAAGTCTATTTATTAGCTTAAATTAATTTAATACAATATATTATATAAGATTAATTAAAATTATAATTTGCAATACATTATAGTGATTATAGTTAAAAGCATCTCAACAAATTTTATTTATAATTTTTTAATCATTGTCTATTTAATTTTAAAATTCAATATCAGATTTTGAATTAAGATTTGCAAAATAATTATTTAATTTTTAACTATAATATATTGTATTGGGTATTATTACTGATTACTATAATAACCATCTAAATTGACCTAAGAATTATAAATTTATACATATATGTATTTTAATAGTTTCAAGGGTAGAAAGTTTAAATGTTTTCAAAAGAATTATAAATTAGGGTACTTCAAATGATATATTCAGAATCTAATAACTAATCTAACATGATGAAATTATATGACTAGTATTAAAGGAATTTTTAATATGTCATATATGAAAGTTAAAAAGAATATTACTATTAGTATAGCTAGTATCCTAAATTCAAACAATATTAATTATGGATACAGTCATTGAAATAACTGGATATCAAAGCCTTGAATTTGAAATATATAAAGATGGATCCAAAAAAAGTTGAGAATAATTTAGTTAAAATAAGGAATATAAGCAGTAATGCATGATCAAAATCTTATTATTCGGAAATAATCATCAACACTCATCTAATACCTTAAATAAAAAAGGCTGTTTTAGTGAACTTTGAATATCACTATATTTAAAATATATTTTTTTAAACCAAATAATATCACTGATATCGAAATTATTTAAACTAGTCCTAAAAAACAAAATCTTATATCAAGTTTGAAGGACAATTATTGTGATTAAATAATTTTTAGTATTATGTCTATGGAAGTAATATATTATTACTAAATTAAAACAAAATATACTAAGTTCGCAAAAAATAAAAGTTACATGAAAAAATCAGGTCTCACTGAGAATCGAACTCAGATTACAGGAATCAGAATCCTGGGTGCTGACCATTACACCATGAGACCCCTGTTTAAATTTTTGAGAACAGTTAAAAATCCGAATCTGTTAAATACATTTAATTCTATATATAATAAATAATAAATAATAAATTTACTATTAACAGTATTTTGAATATTTTATTTAAGATTTTTATTAATAATTTTAATTACAGCCGACCAGATAAGAATGTATAAACTATTTACAGTATTATATAAGCCATAAATTGAAATATGGATATGATCACTGGTTCAAAAATAAAATTTTAAAACAGTTTAAATATTAAAATATTTGAAATATATATATCTTAATCTTCAATTAATATCCAACAATTTTTAAACATTATAAACTATTAATTAATGATTAAATAAATTTATTTCAAAATTTTAAAATTTATTCAATATTAATTATTTTTCTAAAATTAAAATATTTACAAAATTTAAAATTATTAAATATAAATTAATAGTTTTATAAAAATAATAAAATCTAAAAAAAGATATTACTGTTTTTAAAATAATTCACTGAAATAATATTAAAATTATTCAATTTAATTTCAATTACTTATACCATTTAATTTCTCTATAATATAAATAAAATCATTTGGAAATGTAGTAATTTTTGAAAATTTAATAGATAAAAATCCGATTTAAATAATGATAATTCTGATTACAAAAATCAATTATTTTTATCATTTTAGAGATTGAAAATAGGCACCAAAGCCTGATCTAGGTCTCTATCACCATAATTGGAGATACAGATGATTATTCACGCAATAACTTGGAGATTTATGGTGACCAACTGGGTAGTAATGGTCATATACTTGGGCTCAGTATAACCAACTAAAGGTAAGTTGGGTGGATTAGAATAAGAGCTATGGCATGTGGTTAAATAATGATAGTAAGAGAAAGGCGAAAATAACTATGATAATAGTGTAGTTTTTATTGATGTAATGAATAAACTGGATGGGATAAAATGAGACTAGCAAAGTATATTTAATAATGATGTTTGGAATCAAGACATGACTATTGGGAGTCTCAGAAATTGAAGTAGTATAATCAATAGAAGGAGTAGTTTAAGCAAATAAACTAAAAATTAGTCTTCTGTACTAGAAGCCACTAGTGTATTCACATTGTAATCTAGAACTTTAGGAGGCGTGGATGAGCAATGATACACCGTTATAATGGTTCTCAGGACTAGTTCCTTGTTCTAGTTTATCCAAAAGATCAGGATGCATTACTTATAAATTTAAATCATTGAAATTTTTTATCATATATAATTCCATAAATTGTTTTAATTATTTAAATAAAGCTATGTATAAGCATATTATTGTAATAAAATTTGAAATATCATCAATATAATATTTGTAATATTAATAAAATTAGAAAATACTAGTAATAAGTATTAAATATTCACGATTGTATATTAAATCAGTAGTTCAAGGGAAGAAGAAGGAGAAATACAAATTATTGACAAATATTTTGAAAAAAAATTAAGTTGAATAACTCAAACACTCAATCCATATATTGAACCAGATTCAGGTAATTAATATAGGATTCAAAATTTTCAATATTAAATTAAAAAATACAATAGTAAAAATTTATTTCAAATTGATTGAATATTGAATATTGAATATTGATATTGATTTATACACTTAATATTACAATAACTTAAAGATGTTTATTTCAAATTACTTATTATAAAAGTTTAATTACATAAAATATAACATCTAAACTAAATCAAATTACAAAATATAAAAAAAATAAAATTGAATACGATGAGGATGATTAAATAATTATTTATATAACATTTTAATAAAATTAATAATATTATTAATTGATCTATCAACTATTATAAAACTCAAAAATTCACGAATTAAGCCATATTATGAATTGAATTAATGAATAACTTATTGATTTTTCATTAACAAATATAAAACATTGACTGGATAATCAATCCAAGTTCTATATCATTTAAATCAGTTGAAAAAATATTTTAATAATCAAAACTGATATTTTTCAAATTAATATATTTAAAATTTTAAAAGTTTTTGATAGTATCTATATAAATTAAAATAAAAATATATTGAAATATATAGATGGTGGTAAATTTATTAATAATAAAATTTAATATAATAGTTGTTTTTGTAATTTTATATTTGATTTGTGAACAATAGCTATTGGTGAGTTTTTTTAAAATATCATTCAAATCAAGAATATATATATATATATATATATATGTGATATTTTATCAATGATAGATCTAATGTTAAAAATTCGATATATTGTTAGTTTTTTGAGTATATATATATTGATTTTTTATTAATTGTGATAAACTACATTAGTGCTTTTTGAAATCTTATAAGTGATTGTGGAGGGTATAACTCATTGTTGAGAAAAATAATTCAAAGTCCTATTAGGTGTAAATTAGCTTTATCGGATGATTATGGATAGTTTAAAGTAGTGATAATATCACATGCAAGCAGTAATTGATAAGAATAGTTTTATAATTAATGAAATAGATGGTAGTTATACAAATAATAAAGGAAATAATTAATTAACAGAGTAAAAAGACGAGCCATTTTCATTAATCAAACTAGAATAATATATTCAAATGAATATAAAAATATACAAAATTTGGGAAATAAGTTAATATTAAGTTAATAAAATATTGAATAATAAATATATTAGATAAAATATACCAAGAATTTTGAGATCTTTTTCTTACCGCCAACATTCTAATGTTTCACTCATCTTTCATTAAAATTGCCATTTCTAATGAAAAATTGCAGTTCATTTAATGACATAAACTGAAATACCAAATTAATAAGTGATCAAAGTCCTAACTGATCTAAAAAAGGGGTTCAATGTATATATATATTCATAAAATTAAATTAATTTTTGATTTTTATTAGTGTTGATCTTAATTTTTTTACATTTATTATTATATTCTATTTCCTTATCACAATTTTGTCATATATTTTACAAATAAAAAATATTAAATAACATTAATAAATAATTATTAAACATAAAAAACAAAGGGATGAAGTCACCAACCATATCTGATGTGGACACAGACAGTCGAACCAACCTATTGCCTAGCCAAAATCGTCAAAGTTTCTCAAGTCTCGATATTAATCCTGAAGATAACGACTTGGAGAGAAGTTTAATAACGAATGACCCAATAACCACAAGACGAAAGTATAAAGTAAATTTATTCCAAATATTTTATCAACTAATATTAATTTTAGTTAGAAGGGGAGACGGTTACCAAAATTATATTTGGGAATCATAATTATTACTATCGTAATTATTATATCAGTTATTGGTATTATATTATTTTTAAATATGTTTATTTTTATATTAATTTTTTGACATTAGTGTTTGTAGTTTATACTCCTCAACAACAATTTCAGTTAAAAAAGGTAGAGAATTTAGAAGTTTTCAATAATAAAAATGAGAAAGAAACAGTGGATTCGATACCTCCTATTCCTTTGCCAGTAGCAAAATTGTCAGAAAAGGAAATGAAAATTTATATGGACAAGTTTGAGTTTGACTTTCCGGTGAACGCTTCCGGAAAACCCTTGGAATACACGGATCTTTACAACCACAAATTGAGGGACAGGGGTCACAATATCAATTGGCAGGAGGGTTCAAACTTGCCTGATGGCACATACACCTACATGGATGAAAAGACGAGTGCAATTTGGGTAAAATATATTAACAATCCCGAAAAGAATCGAATCGTGGCGTATATGGAAAATTTTAAGAGAAGTGGATTTCAGGATACGTCGTACCACTTGTCATCCGATTTGAAATATATTGCAATTGTGAGCAATGAAAAACGAATTTGGAGACATTCCAAATTAGCCAAATACCGTATCTATTCGCTAGAGGATTCGTCCAAAGCTCCAGTGGTCGTAGCTTCCAAGATCGTGAAATCAGAGAATTTGGTAGAGGATAAGGTACCCAATCTATCCCTGTTTAAATGGAGCCCTTCGGGCCACGACGTCGCATTCGTCCAAGACAACGATATCTATATCATCAAGGACGATTTCGAGAATATTATTCGCGTTACTGATACTGGCAGTCCCTCTAAATTCAATGGTATTCCCGACTGGGTCTGCGAGGAAGAGGTGTTTGGTTCTGACACTGCAATGTGGTGGAGTCCTGACAGTAATCATTTAGCTTATTTGAGTTTTGACGATACTGAGGTCCCCGTTTACGAATATCCCATCTTCAGCCCATCTCACTTCAAGCAATTTGCAAGGCGATCTGACGATGAGGATACGGTAAATCAAAATTGGTTACAGCACTCCAGAGAAGTTATGATGAAGAATCCTGCTGCCATTAGTCGTTTGGCGCCATACCCTCAAAATGTGCAGATCAGGTATCCTAAGCCAGGATTCCCCAATCCCAAAGTTACACTTCATATTTTCCACTTGGATGAATGGGTCAATAATAAGCAGAGCTATAAACCTAAGCTCAATTTGATCCCTGTAGAATATGAGCCCAACAAAAAATTCTCAAACAAGGTCACCATTCCCAAGCATCCCATCTTCACCGATGTTGTTTGGACCCCAGATTCCAAATCAGCGATAGTCAGACTTGCTAACAGAGTCCAAGACTATGTATTCACATGTATTGTTGATGTTGGTGATGATTTAGCCTTTATCATTCGCTCCGAAAAAGCTGGCAAAGATTGGGCCTCTGGAGCTAAGGGCGACGACGCTTGGTACCCCACCGAATCGCATCCTATTTATCCAGTTCCTTCTAGCGTGGAATTGGGCATTCCTCACGGTGGATACATTGATCGCATTATTCACGACGATCACTACCATTTGGCACTTTTCGACGATCACTACCACGATGAACCCAAGATATTTTTAACTACTGGTAACTACGACGTTGAAAAAGTAATCGGATACAATGAAGAAACTGGAGCTGTTTACTATATGAGTAGGGAGATTGACTCCACAGCAAGTCATCTATTTTCAGTGTCTTTGGACGGCAAGAACAAAGTCCACATCAGCAAACCGGATGGCAACTTGACCCAAAGCAATCTCGGCACTTTTGACGCGAGTATTTCACCCAAGGGAGGTCATATTGTGCTTAGTTATGAAGGCCCTGGCGTTCCCGAACATCGTCTCCTCAACAGCAAAACGTTAGGTAAGGGTGAAATCCTCGAGAGTAACCCAGACATCAAAGAAGAATTACAACAGTTGGCAGCTGCTCAATACCATTTCCGCACTATTAACGTCGAAGGTCACGAATTTAACGTCAAGGAGGTAAGACCTCCAACATTCGATCCCAGTCGCAAGTATCGTATCCTGTTTCGAGTGTATGGAGGTCCAGAATCACAATTGGTCCCCCGCCACTTCGGGATTGACTACGACCAATGGCTCGTAAGTAACCACAACGACACCATCGTAGTAATTGTCGACTGTCGCGGCACGGGGTACAAAGGCCGCAAGTTCGCCACAATTGTGCACAAGAAACTAGGGCTTTGGGAAGCTTACGATGTGATCGCTACTGGCAAACACTACGCCAAACTCCCATATGTGGATGCCAACCGCATGGCGATTTGGGGCTGGAGTTACGGCGGGGACCTCACCTCCAAAGGGATTGAACGCAACTATGATAATGTGTTCAAACTTGGCTTAGCAGTTGCACCCGTAACAGATTGGCGCTTCTACGACACAATATATACGGAACGGTACATGGGACTTCCCACGGATCCCCCATTAGATCACTACTACACCAGCGCGATTAGCGATTTAACCCAATTCAATATCACACAATATGTCATATTCCATGGAGTAGCAGATGATAATGTACACTATCAGAATTCTTTAAGTTTAATCGATTTATTCGAATTGAATCACATTACCAAATTCAAATTGAATACTTTCCCCGACAATGATCATGGATTACCTTACTATGAAGCGAGGTTTGAATTGTATACAGCTATGGTGAGTTGGTTGGAGACTATTTAGTTAATCTTAGTTTTGAAAATTCAACAAATTATTATTATTTCAAGTTGATTAAAAAATTTTAATAGTAATTAACCAATATTCAAATTTTATATTGATTAATTGAATGGTAGGAATTAATATATATTACAAGAGTATTATATTTATTTTTTTTCAAAATTGGTTGTATAAATGGTAAAATTATTCAAACTTGATTATTAATTCAAAAAACTTGATTATTATAGTTGTTTTAAATACATTCATATTATAATAATCATCATTGTTATAGTTAGTATTAAATTGATTTGAATTTATTTATTACCATAGAATTAAAGAAATGGGAAATTTTTTAAAATTAGTTGTTTAATTTAATTTTACCTAAACTAAATAATAACTATCAAAAGTTTTTTATTTTAGTATTAGTAAAACTTAACCACAAACCTTTTAAAATCATTTAAAATTTATAAGCAGCTTTTAATAATAAAATATTATTTAAATTAATAATTTATTGCTAGGTAAATTACTTTAAGGTTAAAAAAAATTACCTAAAACTTATTAAAATCTAAAAGATTAATTTTAACTATTACTCTTTTAATTGTTAATAAAGTAAAAAATTATATTAAAAAGTACCTTTTTATTTTAATTAAAGAATTATTAAGATATTTTAATATTAGTTACATAAGTATTTTATATATATTAAAGTTTAAATTAAAATTAATTAATAAAAATATAAAATGAATATTTTATAATTTAATTATTTTAAAAAAAAAGTTAGAGTAGTTATTGTTAAATAAAACATACTAAAGTATAATTAAAAACTAAAGCTTTTATAATAAATTATTATAATTAATGAATCTTAAATTTTTTTTATATAATCTTTTATTAAAATATAAATCAAAGTGTTAAATTAAGTTAAATTAACTTTTTTTACAAATTCCTTTAAATAAATATTTTTATTAATAAATAAATATTAATTATTATAATAAATTATAATAATATATGTTATTCTTATTTAATTTTTAAAAGAAAATTAATTTATAGTAAACTGTATATTTCTTTTTTAAATAAATTTATTTTTAATTGACATTTTTAATATAATTTAAAAAAATTTATTATTTTATATAAAAATTATAAAATATATAAATTTAAAGTTATAAAAGACTTTTTAATTAAAAATAACTAGAAAAAACTATTATATCTAGTATATTTTTTAAATTATAACTTATGTAATTATAATTATTTTAAGTAATTAAAAAACTAATAAAAAAATTTTTTATAGGAAAATTTAATTAATTTATAAAATATTAAATTTTAGTCTTTAATAAAAAAATTATTTTTTAAGTATTAAATCTTTATTAAAAATATAACAAAAAGTTATTAG
>JNEM01009755.1:0-18810 GCA_000697335.1 Conidiobolus incongruus B7586
TATAAATTATCTTGAAATCAAAAAAATAGGAATTTTTTTAAATATTAATTTTTAAATATATTATTAATTTTAAAAAATAATTATATAAAAGATTAAATAAGAAAATATATAGCTTTATATTATATTATTATTCAATATATATTTTTAATATTAATTAAAATATTATGAGATTTTTTAATACTAGCTATATAAATATATTATATATTAAAGTTTAAATTTAAGTTTATTAATAGATATATATAGATAATATCTTTTAAACTAATTAAGGTTAAAAGGCTAATATAACTATAATCAAATAAACTTTATTAAAATAAAATTACAAATTTAAACCTTTATAATAAATAATAATAATTAAGGAATAATAAATCCTTTTGTATAATTTTTTAATAAAATAGCAATTAGAATAATATATTAAATAAAATAATCCTTTTTATAAATTCTAATTATAAAAATATTTTATAAATAAGGTTTAAATATTATTATAAATTATTATAATAGATGTTATTATTATTCAATATTTAGGAAAATCATATATAAATAAATATTATTGTTTTTGTAAATAAAACTATATTTAATTATTATTTCTTATATAATTTATATAATAATTGATATTTTAAATAATAATTTTATAATTTATAATTATAAAAAATTTACTAATTATCAATAATTAAAAAAAGCTATCATATTTAATAAATTCACTAGATTATAAATTACACAATTATAATTGCTTTAAGCATTTATAAACTAAGCCTATAATAAAAACATTTGTATAAATAAATTAATTAGTATTGCAAAATATTAAATTTTAGTTTTTAATAAAAAGCATTGTTTTTTTAAATATTAGGAGTTTATTGAGTTTTTAACAAAAAGTTATTAATAACAAAAGGAAAGATTAATTTTATATTATAAATTGATTTTTGTATATTATATATTAAAAAATTTATTTTTAAACTCAAAAAAGTTTCATTACTTAAAATCCAAGGTAATAATTTAATAAAATGAATCAAATCTAACCATGAAGAAAATTTTCAAATTTATTGATTTTTTTTAAAACATTTGGGACGACTTGAGAGTATTTCAATTTTTCATTGTATGGAATATTTGAAATTGGAGTCAATGCGCTTAATACTTGGTAATATAGGGTAAAAAGCTAGTTTATTTAGAACCAACCATTCATATAATCCACTACCGTCCCAAATACCTAGTCGAGTATAAGATTGACCTCCAATCTATCAACATTATCAACATCCTTATAAACCATTTAAAGTAATGCAATTGATAGTAAACTTGAAGATATTAAATTAAATGATAGAATTGATGTATCCAATTAAAAACTGCATTCTATCTCTGATAAACCACTTCAAATACACTGGAATTGGTATAGACCACTTTTAGCCAATTAGAAGTGAAATGTATTGTTTTGATTATAATCCTTAGGAATAAAACTGTGTCATGGAAGTGGAACGGATAAATTTAAAGGGGAAATTGGATAATTGCCTGAATAAAGACAAACGTTCCAGGGGAGGTTCCAAATGTTTTGAATAACAATAAATAATTTATTTGAGGGGAATTTAAATCATAATGAGTTAAGTATAAATATATCATTAGTCACTTCCAATTTGAATTTTTAGTTAATTATTAATTTGTTATTGTTCTTGTTTAATTATTATGACTGTCATACAATTTCAAGATGCTAGGAATCATTATAATCAAATCGCCAAGCATTATCAGTTGACTACTCATAGGCCCCTTAGACAGTATATCGAGGCGTACACCATGAGGAAGGTGTTTGGAAATGCTTGCAACCAACTGGACCTGAGCTCCAAGTTGAAGGTCATGGACTTGGCATGTGGCGACGGGTATTTCGCAAGGTATCTGAAGTGCGAATTCAGCGAACTCATCGACGAAATGGTCGGCGTCGATGTTTCCGACGGCCAAATTAAACTAGCGAATCATATTGAATCCCAGGAAAAATTGGGGATCAAGTACCTGAGATCCGACGCCTCCCACCTCACCCAACACCCTGACACTTTTTTCAATCGCGATTTCGATATCGTCGTTACAGCATATTTACTCAACTACGCACGCACAGCTAACCAACTGACCCAATTTTTACGCAACGTTTACGATAGTTTAAAACCTGGTGGTAAATTCATAGCTCTAAATATTAATATCGATCTCCATCCTAAAATCATGTTCGAAAATCACAAAAAGTACGAAATCACGGGCAAATGGTACCCCAATAGTTATCCATCACCCCCCATCGACAGTAAAACTTCAAACACATTGTTGCCCAAAGCCCAAGACGGTGACCGCATTGAAATCGAAATGTGGTACACTTCGGAAGGCATTAAAGGACCCAGTACCAAATTCGATAATTACTACCTCAGTCGGGAGACCTACGAGTCGTGCTTCAAAGCTGCTGGTTTCACCCACTTCCAATGGACTTATCCCGAAGTGGATCCCTGTTACAAATTGAATTGTTCGGAATTTACGAATGGTGATCCGTCATTTTGGGATTTGATAGAATCCAAAAGATCTGGCATCGTTTGGATAGAACTTCACAAGCCCTAATTTTTCTTTCTCTCTCTCTCTCTCTCTCTCTCTCTCTCTTTAATATTAATAATAATGTTTTAATTAATAAATTATTTTTAATTTAAAATCTGAACCCCTTTTTTGATTTTGATAAAGAAAGTTTTTAATTACAAAAGTTTTGCTTTACAATATATCTCCTGATCAATTTATCATCAAATTTAATCCAACCCGTTGGTCAAGATTTATTACTAGAATTCATAAATAACAACAATTTACCTTCTCTAGACTATGATTAAAACTTCCATAAAAATATTTACTTAAGCCGTTTCATAATTTCATTTCCTTTTCATATTTTTTATTTGGAGTTTTATTGTGTCAATTTTTGTATTCTGTTATAACATAGACAAATATTGAATCAAGTTTGAGTTCTAATCAAACATTAGATATTGGATACGATCAATGCTATTGGCAGTGGTGAAATTAGCTATTCTGCCAAGATTATTAGATCTTTAGAAGTTTATCAATGCAGTTTTATAATTTAATATAATATGATTCATATATTTTTGTGTGGAATTTGATCACTATTTGTATATTTTATGTAAAATGCTAAGGATTGATTATAGAAAAATTGATATTATTATTATTATTACTATTATTATTATGTTTCAAAATATTATTTAATATTTAGAAAATTTTTAATAACTATAGTTGGATCATGCTATTTTACAATTAATATTATTATACTATATTTGTTGATGTTCTTGTTGATTTTATTAATTCATTATGATATTCATAATTGAATGATCTTAATAAATACTAAACTATTATAAACTGTTTCAGTATGTAAAATCGAAAAAGAAATTCTTATATCAAAATAGATAAAATTAATCTATCAAAATTTATTCTAGATTTTTAATTCATCAACAAGATTCAGTACAATTGGAATTCTGTATATTATTATTTTATTATCTTAATAATAATTTGTATCTTTATTCTAAGATTCCCTTAATCTGATCCGAATTTTGAAATAGGTGAATTATTAGTTTTGTTTAATTGATATTGGTTTTAAAGAATTTGTCAATCTCCTTTATTATCCCTCAGGCTTAGAATTCAATATTTAATTCATTATATAATTAATATTACCTTATTTTGATATTAAAAATATTAGTGATTAATAATATCTCTAATAATAATAATAATAATAATTAATATGGAATAATTTAATTCAATATTGTTGATTATATTTTAATATATTGGAATTGCACCTCAGAAAAAAATACTCAATAGCTTTTTTTGTGACAATAATAATTTTTTATATGGATGAAAATATTATAAATTCAATCAATTTATTGTTCCAAAATTTATACATTTATAAAATCAATTAATCATTTTTTTTATATTATTGAATATCTTGATATATATTATCCATAAACATATATTATAATGTTAATGCGGTTAGTACTTTTTACGGTTAGATCACATAGATATAGATATAACTACTAAAATATTCTAATATTAACACTTAAATTAATTTGGATCTAGTAGATTTACCAATTTGGGTCTTATGGTCAATGTTAAATAGATATTCACTATGTTTTTAGATTGGCGAAAAATAAGCTCAAAATATATTCATTATTCTTTCTTAAAAAACTTATCCAATAATTTATAATACTGTTTTTATACTTATATCATAAAAGTAATTTTCAATTTATTTGAAAACTTTCGAATTTTAAATTTAATTGAATCAGTTAATAGGTTTGGAAAACTTCATTATTAAATTGTGTAACCATTAATATTATTTCTATCTAATAATAAATTCTTAATAATATATCTATATTATACTGGCTTGATCAATATCTAATTGGTTAGTTATAAAACTAATACTATAAACCAATATTAGGTTTTGGAATCGTTATGAAAACTTTCTATTAAGTTCTTAAATAGATTGTTTAGTAAGCAGGATTCCAATTCCTGTAACCTGTGGTTGATTCTTATTGAATCCTTAAAATTTTTGGCGATTTATTAATTGTTTAATTATATAATGAACCTATACAGAATATACTTATTAAATTTGTCAACTTATATACAGTTGCAATGTAACTAGATATCACCATAATATAAATATAATGAAAAATTTTTTAATTTCTTATTTTTCAAAAATATATGAATAATAGATTTCGAATGATTTATTGAATAAATAAAAGAATTTATAATTTTAAATTATATATATATTTTTATATATAATAATTTATTAAAATTATAATTCAAAAATTTGATATTAAATTTATTTTTAGTTTAACCAGATAAAGATCATTAAAAATCTTTTATTTAAATATCTTTAAACTTAATAGCAAACTCTTTAATATTATTTAAATTTTATAAATAACTTTTAGAAAGAGTGATATATATATATATATATATTACTTATAATTAGAACTAATATGTTAAATCTTAAAGGGAGAATAATTAAAATTTGCTAAAATTTAGAAGACTAACTTTTGTCAATTTCTTAATTATTAATAAATTACAAAATAACTTGAAAAGGATTTTCTAATTTAGCTAAAAATTTACAAAAATATTTAAACCTTAATTATATAGGTATATTATATTTAACAAAGCCAAAACTCAGTTTAAATATTAGAAATAATAAATAAATATTTTGTAATTCAATAATAGCTTAGGAGAATTAAAAAAAACTAAAGTAAAATCAAATTAATTCATTTATATTTAAGATATAAACTTATATAACAAATTATTATAATTAATAAATTATAAATTTATTTATATAGTGTAAATATGGTGGTAAAATACTAATATAATGTAGAGGAAGACTTTAGTATAAAAGTAGCATGACACAGAATATGGTACTATAATGTAGCTGTAGTATACAAATATAAACAAAGTTTAATTAAGCTTTAAACTAGAATAAGTCATTAATATATTAAGATTTATATTAGGTAGTGCTAATATACTATAATATTGACAGAATATAGTTTTAATCTTAGAAATAATGAAAAAGATAAGAAATAGTAAGAATTGAGAGGAAAAAAAAGAACCTAGTTTATTAGATAATTCAATACTATTTATACAATTAATTTAGCTATAAAAGTATAAATTAGTCATATAATTTATAATTAATTAATTATATAGAAATATATATAAGAATTTAGAGAACTAGTCTCTTAATATATAGTTTCTTTTAAATCAAAACAAGATACTAAATTAAATCAAAATAATCCTTTTTCTAAAGTTTAAAAATAAATATTTAATTTATATAATAATATTATTTTGGATAAAATAAAATAATATTATTTTTTTTATTTTATTCCTAAAGAAAAACTAAATAATAATAAGCTTTGTATTTTAGTTTTATATATAACAATATACTAATAATATCCTAATTCTAATTTGAAAATACTAAATATTTTAGATAATAAATATTAGATTCATATATTTAAAATTATAAAAATTTTTCAAAATAAATATATATTTAAAAAACTAGTATATTTTATATATTCACTAAAGTATAAACTGTATAATTATAATTGCTTTATATAGTTAAAAATATCCTTTTTAAACAATGTATTTATGAATAATTTTAACTAATTAGTATAATGATAATTAAAATAATTAATAACTATAATAATTTATTGGGTATTAAAATTTCTTTATAAATATAATAAGGAATTATTAATAATAAAAAGGAATATTAAATCATTATTTATTTTTTTTATATATTTTATATTAAAGCTATTATTTTAATTAAATTTATGAATATTTTGTTATTAAATTTCTAAAGTAATTTTTTTTAAATATATTTCAAATTTACTTATATATTAACCTGTAATAATAAGTCATAAAATCAAAAATATATATATTTTAATTAATAACTAAAACAATTATATATATTAAATTACTTGAAACTATAATATATAATTAAAATATATTATTTGATAATAAATAAATATATTGAAATATATTTAATAAACTATTGGTAAAAATATTAATCTTTAATATTTAACAAGATAAATTAAAAATTTACAAGATTTTAAGATAAAAAGATATATTTAATAATATTAGTGCAGAAATTAAGTAATGGCACAATTTTAAAATTAAAATTAAACAAATAAATTAATAAATAATATATTAATAAAAATAATAATTAAAATTGAATATATATATATAGTTTGAAAATATTTATTTTCCTATATATTTTATATATATATAATCTTTCAAAACATATAATATGTTTGAAAGATCAGAAATTAAAAAATTTGCCATTTTTTAATTTCCATACTAATATATAACCATATTTTTTTTCTCTTTTTGTTATTATTTTATATAAAATTTTATAGTGTAAGCATAGTAGTAGTTAAACTAATATAGTATAGAAGAAGACTTAATATAAAAGTAGTGTGTGTAGAACATGGTAATATAATGTAGTTGTAGTGTGCAAGTGTAAACAAAGTTTAATTAAGCTTTAAACTAGGATGAGTCACTAATATATTAAGATTTATATTAGGTAGTACCAATATCCTATAATATCAATAGAATATAGTTTCAATTTTAGAAATAGTGTAAAAGTAAAAAATAGTAAGAATTAAGAGGAAAAAAGAAAGACCTAGTTTATTAGATAATTTAATACTATTTATACATTTAATTTAATTATATAAGTATAAATTAATCATATAATTTATAGTTAATTAGATTATATAAAAGTGTATATAAGAATTTAAAGAACTATTCTTTTAATACTCCCTTAGTAAGTTTTTTAGAGAAGACACACTCCTTAAATTTTTACAAATAGGTATAATAAACAAGGTATTCTTAATATTTTCTAGAGGTTCTTATATAGCTTCTTTAATAAGATAACCTATTTATTTTACATAAAAATAAAGCTTATTCCTAATAGATTTAAACTTAATTATATAATCAACATAGTATTCTTCTTCACTATTTTAATTAATAATTAAATCTAGTTTTGGGGTTTTTAATTAATTAAGAAAAGTGTCAAAATCTTTAAAGTATGGTTTAATTTTAGATATATAAAAGGTAAAGTTGATCCTCAAAGTTAGAGGTAATTCTAAAGTAATATTTTCAAAATTTGAATCAATAGATTAAATTTTATAAGGACTATAATATAATAATAAGTATTTGGGATTTAAGCTAGATTTAAATAGGGTAGGTTTAAGGGCAAATTGTTCTAAGTATACAAACATACTAGTTTTATATTTAAGAGGGTTTCTAGATAACTTTAAGTATTATTATTCTATAATCTTTTAATTTTCTTCTAAGTTAAATTTAATAAGGACTATAATATAATAATAAGTATTTGGGATTTAAGCTAGATTTAAATAGGGTAGGTTTAAGGGCAAATTGTTCTAAGTATACAAACATACTAGTTTTATATTTAAGAGGGTTTCTAGATAACTTTAAGTATTATTATTCTATAATCTTTTAATTTTCTTCTAAGTTAAATTTAATAAGGGAATTAATATGTTTGATATTAGATTAAAATTTAACAATGTTTAAAGGTAAGTTGATTTAAAGTTTTAGAGTAATTATTAAGTTAGGATGTTTGTTATAATTAATGAAATAAAAGCTAAAACCTGTTGATTTATTAATAAAGGTATTAAATAAATATTAGAGTTGGTAGATATAAGTATTTTAATTTAAGTAATTAGTGTTAATATAAGCTCTAATTATTTGCTTTAAGGTTTTAATAGTTTTTTCAACAAGTTTATTAGTTTAGTGATAATTAGTAGTAAACATAACTAGGTTAATCTTAAAGGAAAAAGATAGTAACTTCTAGAATTAAAAGTTGAATTATACATCTCTATCAGATATAATAGTTTGTGGAATTTTATGGTAGGTAAAGATATTAGAGAATAACAATTATGTAACATCTTTAACTATAGAAGTTTTGAAACAAGGAATAAAATAAGCATATTTAAAAAATAAATAAATTATAATTAGTAAGTTATTATAACCATTTGTTGATTTAGGGATTTCTATGAAATCAAGTTGGATTTGTTGTTAAGTTTTATTAAAAACTTATAAAGGAATAAGTTTACCATATTTTAGTTAAGTATTATATTTAATTCTTTAGCATATATCACAGGTATTAGTGTATTTCTAAACTAATTTAACTAGGGAAGGTTAGTAATACTTTGTTTTAATTCTCTCAGCAATTTTTAACTAGTTTTGATGTCCTTTAACAGGTAAGTTATAGCATTCATTAAATATTGTTTGTTAAATCTTGGGAATATTAGGAATATATAAACAATTATTATAATATAGTAAGTTATTGATAATTTTAAATCTTTTAACATATTTTAATTAGTTTTCTAATGGTTTAAAGAGTTCTTCTTTAACTAAAATAAAAAAATCATTATTTAACAGTGTTTCTTAAAGTAGTTTAATAAATTCTTTATTTCCTTCATTAATAATTATTAAGTTAATATTTGCTGGATTTTTACAATTAGAATAAAAGGGTAGGTATGTAAAATTTTTTAATAAAGTATCTACAACATAGTTTTATTAACCTAAGAGATATTAAATAAAGAAAGGGTAAGCTTAGATAATTTTAATCTATCTAACTTATCTTCTTAATAAATGCTTCTAAGTATTTAAATAGATAAGTGATTTGTGATTTGTAAGTGTTAAAAAAAGTTATAGGACAAGAAATGTGAGTGATTTTTGATTATTTCTACTAAAGCAAAGAGTTTTTGTTTTTAGATTAGGTATTTTAATTCAGCTGGTTTTATTTTTCTTAACCAGAATGTTATTGGTTTTAAGGTAACATTTGTAAAGTTAAACTCAACCTATTCTCTTTTATTTATTATTTTATCCTATAGTTATAAGGTAAAATATAAATTAAATTCAAACTAGGTTAATTATCTACTAATTACAAAAAAATTAGAGTTAGTAAAAATAATGGTAGGTAGTTTTAGATTAAAGATAAATAAAGCAAGAGTATTAATAATATAGAAAATTAAAACATTTATGTAGAAAATATATAGTAGGGTTTATTTAAAAAAAGAGTCTTTTTTCAAGAGATTAGTAAAAAGAGTAATAAATTCAATAAAGGAATCAATAAAATCTTTAAAGTAATTTAATAATCTAAGTATAAACATAAGCTAATCTTTGTTTATAAGTATAGTAAAAGCTTTAACATCATTGAGTTTAGTTAGATCAATATTAATTTTTTAGGAGGAAACAATATAACCACAAAAAAGGATAGAAAAAACACTAAAGATGTATTTTAATAGTTTCAAAGGTAATTTATATTCTTAAATAATTTATAAGATTTAATTAACATATTAAATATATTCTTCTTTAGTTTTTAAATAGATTAGGATATTATTAAAGTAGGTAATAATAAAGTTATTAAAAACAAGGTTAAAAAGGGAATTGATGAATTAAGTGAAAATTACAAGGGTATTACACAATTTAAAGTTTATAACAATAAATTCATAGTAACTTAAAAGAGTATTGAAAATAGTTAAAGGGATAGAATTTTCTTCAACTCTAATATTGTAATATCTATTCTTAACATCTAATTTAGTAAATATAGTTGATTTAAGTAGTTTATCCCTAATACCATATAGGTTTAGTAATGGGGTTTTATCCTTAATAGTTTTAGAGTTTAAAACACAGTTATTAATATATAATCTCTAACCACCATCAGTTTTTTTTACAAATAGGATTAAAAATCTTTATATTACTCTGCATTTTTAATAATGGGAATTTTTTGCGATTAAAAATAAATAAACATTTGAATATATGATATATAAAAATAAATATATAAAATAAATTTAATAGTTTCCTTTATTATTAATAACTTTTTGCCATACTTTTGGCAAACTTCTAACACCTAAAAAACAATTCTTTTTATTAAGGACTGAAATTTGATGTTTCACAAACCAATTAAATTTTCCTGCAGAAATTTTCTTTCCTGCAAGCTGGTTTTTTAATTGCCCAAAGCAATTATAATCACATGGGTTATAATCAAGGGAATATACTAGATGTGGTAGTTCTTTCCAGTTATTTTTAATTAGAAAGTTTTTTACAGCTTTAGATTTATGTATTTTGCAATTATCATGCAAAATAATAGGTCTCCTCAAATTATATTAAGAACACCAATTAGAAATACTTTTATTTAAAAAAAAAAATATATAATTTCCTATTAACTTTGTATATATTTATTCATTTCAAACTAATAATATGTTTGAAAAATTGGAAATTAAAAAATTTCCCATTATTTCAAATTCAAGGTAATAGTGAAGAAAAAAGTCTAATATACCTATTTTTAAGTAGTTTTTAGATTTCTTCTTTTAAAGTTTGATATTTTTTAGGAGATAAATGGTAAGTAAACTTTAAGTATAATTGTATACCAGGGAGTAGTTTAATTTTATGCTTAATATTATATTTAAGAGGTAATCTATCTATAAATTCAAAAACATTAGCAAATTAACTTATTATATTATATAAGAAGTGGTTATTAAGTATAACTTTATTGAAATCAACAAATAAAGTATTAATAGATAAGTAATGAACAAATATATATCCCTATAAATTATTAGGGTTTTTAATTAGTTTTTTACATTGGTTTTTGTTTATAATAATAGAATTATTTACCACAATTATAAAGTTAGTGTTAGGTATAATATTTAATAGTTTTATAGTAGGGTAATGTAGGTTTTTTGAGATTAATTCTACTAATTTCTTTTAAAATGTGAAAAAAATAGATTTGTGGCTTTTTAGGGTAATATTCATAAATATAAAACTGTGATATTTAAACTAATTTTAACCTAATATAAAATTATAATTAATGTTACTAACTAGGAATTTAATATATTGGGAGTAGTTAGGGGGTAATGATAAATATCTAGATATAGTACCAGATGCTTGTTTTATTAAGTTGTTAGTATATTTAATTATCAAGTTACTTTTTTAGGTAGGTAAAAATAACTTTACAACAATAAAAGAAAAGATAATATAATTAAAACAACTAGAATTAATTAAAACACTAACAAGTGTGTTTATAAAAGAATTAATAAACATAAACAATAGGGTGATAGTTAAAGGTAAAGAATTACAAGGTAAATTAGTTACTAGAATATTTTTAGTTTCTAATGGTTTAATCAGTTTGATTTCTCTAGTATAAATAATTTAATTTGTGGAATCAGTAGTCTATTAGAACTTTTGTAGATTAGATTAGAATCTGCTAACTAATTGTAAAAGGGGTGATTCTAAAGTTATATTAATATTATTCAAGTTTGATTTATGTTTAGTAAGTTAAGATTATTAAGAATTAAACAAATGTTGCTTCTTTAAAGAGTATTTGTTAGCTTTATAATTAACTTAAATCTTTTAGTAGTAATAACAACCTTTGTTTATTTTCAAGTAAGTTTTAATTTCTTTACTAAAAGTTTTCTTATAAAACCTTAAAGCAGAAACATCTATCATTTAAAACTTAGGTGGGTTAAAGTAAAGTTTAAAAGATTAATTTTTAGGGTGGGAAGATTTAATTATAGAGTAAAGGATATTATTGATTATAATTACTATATCACAAATGTTAAAAAAAAACATATTATTAAAGTGTTCTTTACTAACTAACTAGAGCTTCACTTAAGGGTTAAGGTATTATAATAGTTTGTGGATTTATTTTTCTTTAGTGATATTTAATATATTTAAGCATATCTTATTAAATTTCTCAATTAATTATCTTGTAGAAGTTTTTTATTTAAACTAGGAAAGCTTTTCTTTTATTAATTAAACTTAATCTTTTAGGTAATACCTTTCTTTAAAAGCTTTTTCTAATTGTTTAAAAGTTTATATTTTTGTATTTAGTTATCCTCTTGAAGATTCTTTAGGATTAAACTTGTAATGAGTTAACTACCAAGTATAAACAGATTTTTCCAAAAAAAAGTGGTTAATTTAAGGATATTCTTTAAATCTTCATCTAGGATTAAATTAAAGTAATTCTTTATATTTTTAAGGTAGTTTTTAAGTTTGTAAAGGTTTTTAAAATTATTATAAGTAGTTAATTTGTTTTTAAAGATACTAAAGAGGTGGTTTAATATATTAATTATAGTGAAGTAGTTGGTTTATTAAATTTAAGCTTTTTGAGACATATTTTTTTCAATCAAAAGTTGTTTAATATAAGCTTCTTAGAGGGTAATAAGCTTTTAAAAACTAAAGTCTTAGATTTACTTAGTAATTAAGCTATTATCATCATTAAAATAATATAAGGGTATCTCTTTTTTTGGTGGTATTTTAATATATAGTGTTAAATTTAAATAAAATAAATTATAGATAAAATTTAAAATAGTAATAATTAAGTTTAATACAGATAGTTATTGATTTCTAATAGGTTTTTAATAGTTTTATTACTGTTACTATATAAATATAGTGGTAGTTAAACTAATATAGTATAGAGGAAAACTTAATATAAAAGTAGTGTGTGTAGAATGTGGTAATATAATGTGGTTGTAGTGTGCAAGTATAAACAAAGTTTAATTAAACTTCAAACTAGGATAAATCACTGATATATTAAAATTTATATTAGGTAGTGTTAATATCCTATAATATTAATAGAATATGGTCTCAATCTTAAAAATAGTGTAAAAGTAAAAAATAATAAGAATTGAGAGGAAAAAAAAAGACCTAGTTTATTAGATAATTTAATACTATTTATATAATTAATTTAACTATATAAATATAAATTAATTATATTATTTATAGTTAATTAGATTATATAAAAATATATATAAAAATTTAAAAAACTAGTTTCTTAATATATAAATATACTAAATTCTTTTAATAATATTATTATACTTAAATCCCTCTTTAAAAAACTTTACTTATATATTAATCAACTTTATAAAAAAGGTAAATTAACTTATAATAATGCTTGAATTATTAGTTTTAATTAGTTTACTATAGTTAAAGCTATTAAAAATAATAATAAAAATATTTAAACTTAAACTTAAGTATATAAAGATTATAAATAAATATAATAAGAAGTATATCTATAGGTTAATTAATATAGGTAAATATAATATTATTATAGAAATATAACAAGAATTATAAAACTATATAAGAATATTAATTAACATTAATATTATTATATATATTTTATATTAGCATAGACATTATTTATATTTTAAGAAAAACATCTTTAATTAAAAAAATCCCATTATAAAATTAAGTAGGAGTTTAAATATTACTATTAATATTAAATTAAAATTAATTAAAGTTAAGTTATTTAATTTAATAAAATAAAAATATACCTTAGTAAATCTAATAGAAAAGTTAGATGTTTTAGAAAAAATATAAAATTACTTTATAATTATTATGTTAATTTTACCTAAAAGTATAATAGTAGGTTAATTATTATTTAAAAGTATTATCTTAAATTTGAAATAATGGGAAATTTTTTAATTTCTGATTTTTCAAACATATTATTAGTTTGAAATAAATAAATATATATAAAGTTAATAGGAAATTATATATTTTTAATATATATATATATATATATATATATTAGTTTCTTTGATTAAAAAATTAACTTTTTAAAATTGGTTGTTTAATTTAATTATGCTTAAACTAAATAGTAATCATCAAAAGTTTTTTATTTTGGTATCAGTAAAACTTAACCATAAACCCTTTAAAATTATTTAAAATTTACAAGCAGCTTTTGGTAATAAAGCATTATCTAAATCAACAATTTATTGCTAGGTAAATTACTTTAAGGTTAAAAGAGAAACTATTTAAAACTGGTTAAAATCTAGAAAACCAACTTTAACTATCACTCTTTCAATTGTAAATAGAGTAAAAAAATATATTGAAAAGCACCTTTTTATTTCAGCTAGAGAATTATCTAAGCACTTTAATATTAGTTTTACAAGTATTTTATATATTTTAAAGTTTAAACTAAAATTAATAAATAAAAATACAAAATAGGTACCTTATAATTTAACTAAAGCTTAAAAAAAGCTAGAGTAGCTATTGTTAAACAAAACCTATTGAAATATTACTAGAAGCCTAGACTTTTACAACAAATAATTGTAATTGATGAATATTGGATCTTTATGTATAATCCTTTACTAAAACACAAATCAAGATGCTAGATTAAGTTAAATCAACCCCCTCCATAAATCCCCTTAAATAAACACTTTGTTAATAAACAAATGTTAATTATTATAATGGATTATAATAGTATATGCTATTCTTATTTAGTTCCTGAAGGAAAATCAATTAATAGTAAACTATATATTATTTTTTTAAATAAAAGTATTTTTAATTAGTGTTCTCAATATAATTTGAGAAGACCTATTATTTTACATGATAATTACAAAATACATAAACCTAAAGCTGTAAAAAACTTTCTAATTAAAAATAACTGGAAAGAACTACCACATCTAGTATATTCCTTTGATTATAACCTATGTGATTATAATTGCTTTAGGTAATTAAAAAACCAGCTTGCAAGAAAAAAAATTTCTATAGGAAAATTTAATTGGTTTGTGAAACATCAAATTTTAGTCTTTAATAAAAAGAACTGTTTTTTAAGTGTTAGAAGTTTGCTAAAAGTATAGCAAAAAGTTATTAATAATAAAAGAAACTATTAAATTTATATTATATATTTATTTTTATATATTATATATTCAAATGTTTATTTATTTTTAATTGCAAAAAATTCCCATTATTAAAAATACAGAGTAATATATATTATTTTTAAGTATAAAGTATCTTTGTAAAGTTAATAAGGGAATTAATATTAAATTATATCAAAGTATTTTAAACAATAAATTAAAAAAAATCTATTAGATAATATAAGTTAAATAAATTTAATATTATATTTTAGTAAAACAATATCTTTTGTTATATTATAACTTTTATTATTAAATAACCTAAAAATAATAAAATAATAGTTATAAAATAGTTTTTTTAATTTTTTAACCTTAATTTAATTAAACACTTTTAGGATTAATTAAAAAAATTATTAAAGTTTTCCCCTCAATAAAAAATTTAAATTAGCTTTAAAAATATATTTAAAAAGTATAAAACAAGATTAACTTTTCTTAATATAAAAAGTTAATTGATTTTATACTTTATAAACTTAAAGAAGTTAGAAAAGTTAAAGATAGATATATTAAGTTTTATTTTTTTTATCATTAAAAACTATAAATTTATTACTCATTTTAAGTAAAATTTAAAGGTTTATATTTTAACTAATTAATAACTAAATATCATTATTTAATAATATATTTTATTAATAAATATAATAGATTTTAATTATTTAATTTAAGTTTATTTTATTAAATATTAATCTAGTTATTAATAAAAATATAAGTGCTTATGATTTTATAACTTATTTTTGCAAGTTAATATATAAATTTAAAACCATAATATATTAATAATATTATGATTAAGTAAAGATATACTTACTAATAAAGCTTAAATAAAGCAAATATATAATTTAATTATTAGATTAAATTTAATTAATGATCAATATAGTTATATTTAATTTTGAATTTCAAACTTTATTTATTATATTTGATTTTTAATTTATAAATATTAAATTGATATATATCTTAAAATAGTATTATAATTTTTTTTATATTTATTATATCTAATGAATAATAAATAACTTTTTAATCCTGTTCAATGATAAAATAATGATCTTTGTAATATGTGAAAATCAATGAATAAGTTAACTAAATATTTATCATAAAAATCTATTGAATTTATTGAAAATTTAATCTTGAATATATAAATATTTATCATAATATTGCTTGAATAATTTCAATAATAAATTTAATTAATATTAAGAAAATAAAATTTGCCTGAAGCATAATCCTGTTTAGGTTAACAAATATGTTATATTTATAATCAATTTGTTACTCAATATCTCATTATATTGATTAATTGATACAATTTGATTATATTTAATCAAATCATGCATTCACATCAAATCGTTTTTGATATATTGTTTAATTTATGTCCGAATATTAAGAATGTTAGTGTTATAGAGTTTTTAATTATATAATCACGCTTTGAAATTTTTTTAATATAGGATTATATATGGAAATCTTGTTATATTATATAATTTACTACAATTATTAATATATTTTTTATAATATTTTTAAAAAATAAATCAATTTGAAATTATAATTAATAAAATATTGATTATTAAAAATAATAATATAAGGTTTTAAAAAATTGATTAAATTGATAATACACCATTTAAAATTATAACTTTGTATTATTAAAGTATATTATATTAAAATAAGATGACCTAAAGGTATATTAACAACAAATATAGTTAGAAAATTGATAATTAATTATTTATCGTATTATCTGTCATATATATATATATATATATATATATGTATATTCAATGATGTTATTATATTTCTATTTATTTTTTTAATTTAATATATTATATTTTATTGATTTTAGTAGTATATATTATCTAATAACTTCTTGGATAAAAGAATTTAATAAAAATAATTTTAAACAATTATAGTGGATTAATTCAATAATAAAGAAATATTAAGTATTATATGTAGTATAAATTTATACCAAAAATCATCTAATGGATCAAAGCATCGCTCGGTTTATTAGTTGGATAAATATTCATAATTTTTTAAAACGTCATTATTTAATTCACGTTTTTGTCAGAATTATCAAACTATTATAAAAAATTTAGCTAAATGGAGAAATGTTTTAGTTAGTGGTTTTTTAAAAGCTTTATGAAATTACATAATCAAAATATTTTTAATAATGATTTTAAAGTGATCGATAATATTAGAGACAAAGTTATGACTATTGAATATAAGATTTAAGCTCTAAGCTTTAATATTTGTTATTGACTTGATAATTTTTAACATATTGACACCTATATATACAATTAGAGAGAATAATATTTTTATTACTTGACCTTTAAAAATATTTAATTTGTGAATATAATTTGAAGCATTATTTTACCCAGGATTGAAATTATAAATAATTATATTTAATTAAACAATATCCAAGAATAAAATCAGTATTTTATTTTGCATTATTATCTATTATATTATTCAATATTTACATATAAAAAATATTTATTAAAGTTTTACCAAAATTATTTTTTTACTTATTAAACTATTTCATATTTTAATAAAACAATATATACGAGAAAAAATAATTTATCAATTATAGTAATTTGATATAAATATTTTAAGTTTGGATCATTTTTAATAAATTTTGGCTAAATATAGTTATTTTAATTTATTTTTAAATTATTATTAAAATATAAGATTTCTGTTTTTTACTATATAATATTAATCTAATTTCTTTAATATATATATATTGTCAATATTATTTTATTATAATATTTTTTTAATTCAAATTAATGTTATTTTTAATAAATTTTTTGCCTCTATTAATAATCATAAATTATATTTTAAATTATCTAAAAAATCTTTATTTTAAAATTAAAATTTTATATTTATATCTGATATTATAGTTATTTGTTTTTAGTAAGTTATAAATGAATTTAATAGTTTATAGATAAGAATAAGTAATTCTAAAATATAAACTTTTTGATATTATTATTATATTTTTATATAATTTTCTTTAAATCTAGTTTTTAATAGGCAAAATACTTTATATCAATATATATATATATATAGTTTGAAATATCAATTATATATTTTATTAGTTTTAGATTTATAATATATTAATAATATTTAGAAAAATATTATCTTTGAAAAAAATATAAATTTTTCAATTTTTTTTAATCTCTTAAATATTATATAAATTTTAAAAAAATAAATTAAATAGAAAATAAATTAAAAAATTAATATCCTTAAATTATAAATTTCTATTTATAATTATTTTTTATTTAAATTTTTTAAAATTAACTTATAGTTATTATTGAATTATAAAATATTCATCAATAGTTTTTAATAAAATATTATTAAATTTTGATTATAAACTCTTTATAACCATTTCAAAGTATAATTCTATTTATAAAAATAATATGTTATTTAAATTTACCATTTATTATTAGATTTGTCATTTTAAAGATATAAAGAATAAAGTTTAAAATATACCAAAATATAAAAAATTAATTGATATTATCATATTATTTAATATTTTATATGTAGAAAAAATATATCGAAATATTTCTTTTATTCTAATAAAAAAATTATATAGATTATTTTATATTAGTAAAATAATTATTAAATATTTATATTAAATTATAAATTAAAATTAATA
>JNEM01009788.1:0-17658 GCA_000697335.1 Conidiobolus incongruus B7586
TATCTAATATATTTATTATAATTTATCATTATATGAATATTTATATAGTTTTTTGAATAATATCAAATCATATATATTATTTAAAATATATATTTGGCAATAATAAAATGATTTCAATATTTATTATATTTAATAAAAATATCTTAAATATTATTGAGGAAAATGATTATAATATAATTTATATTTAATTCATTATAAATTACAAATAGTTGAGCGTTTGGGTATAAAATTAATCTGAGCTAGATATAATATCTTTGATTTATATATATTTATTTTGGTTCATTTTGATTAATACTATTATTCTAAATAAAGGTATATTTATATTCAAGTAAATGGCTAAATCAGATAAATTAGAATTAAGTAACAATATACTATTAATTAACCCTGATAAAGGTGAAAAAGTACTTTTAGAAACAGAAAATGCTTATATATTTTAATTATGACCATTAGTTGATATTATATTAGTATTTCAATTATTATTCAAAAATTGGAAAAAAAATTCAAATTTAAACTTTTCAAAAGTATATTCATCAACTTGATATACTATAATTGATGTTTATTAAAAAGTATCGCTAATTTCTTTGATATAATTAATTAATTAATTGTATATATAATTAGAAAATATTCTATCTATTTCGGTTAATAAATATTTTAAATTAAATATTAATTATTTTTAATCTTTAATATATTTAAATTGATAAATTTATCATTTTTAGTAATAATTCATTTGATAAAAATTTGAAATATTAAATAGCTTCATTAATAACTGTACATTAATATTTTTGATAATGTTGAGAATAATAATGATCCTCGAGTGTATAGAGATAGATTATTAGTGTTTGAATTAGATAGATAGTCTATAATTTTTTAATAAAATTACAGTTGTTTTAGAATTCCCTGAATATAATGGAATTTCTTTTATATCAATCAAAGTATAAAAAAGGGACTTTAATTTCAAAATATATAATTTTTATATAAATTGTCAATTATCTTTTATTCTTATTCTATATTGTTTCCAATATTATATTTCAAGTATATAAAATATAAACTTTTGTACTTTATATTATGAAATATTTTTTATCAAACTAAATTTATAATTGTTAAGTCTTAATATAAATTTTCATAACTCGATATTTCGAATAATCCAAAATTTTAATATCTTTTAAAGGATCTAGAAAATAAAATTAACTTTTAATTAATTCAATGTTAAAAAAATATAATTTATTTATAACAAAAAGAGTTATCATTATTTGAAAAGAATCTAGGAGATGATATAGCTAATATATATATATATATATTTTCTTTGAATTTCACTAATTTAATTTCAAAAATATTTGAATCTCAGATAAAATTTGTTTAACATGCGTATACTTTGCAAATTAAATTAGCTTAGAAAGTTTTAATAATACCTTATGTAAATATGTATTAAATATAAGAAATAATATTTGGATAGATTTTGATGAGCTTAAAATGATAATTATCAATGCTAGATAATGTATATTGAACTGAATCAAGAAAAAGTAGTCATAGATATATTCATTGTAGTTACACTATGAAGCTAAAACAAATAAATTTGTTATATATCATTTAACTGAAAATTTGTAAATTAATTAAATAATTATCACTCAAGAATTTCCTCAGTTAAATAAATATTATTTTAAGTCACCATAAATATATAATATGAATGAATATTTAACTGAATCATTTGGTAATATAATTATTATTCATAAATAAATATATTATATTTGGTTATGAATTATCTATTTTCGAGCATACTGTTAATTGATATTGATATCTGTAATCGGCAAAACTTTATATTATATATTTGCTTCATACCTTAATCAATAATGCAATTTACAAGTAGTCCTATCATAGATTCGATTTCTCAATATCATAATGATTTTTAAGACAAAATATAGAAAACAAAGTTTACTATATATTCAGATTCAAATTTTAGATTATATAATAGCCGATATAGAGAATAATCATACTAAAGTATATAATACATATTTATCCATTAAATAAATAGTATATGAGTCGAATAGCAATATAGTATGTTTTAATAAATTAATTTTAATTATTAATAGAAAAATTGAACGAAAAGAATATTTTACTAAACCGTATTAAGAAATTAAAGTGATTGGGATTTTTCAATTTATTTTATTCTCCAGATTATGTCTTTAATATCGCAATTTAAAAGATGATCTCATTCGTTTAAATAACTTCCTATTTCAAATATGATTTTCGCTCCTTACATCATTTTAATTTTATAACTATTTCATTTGAAAAAGCTCTTTGAAGTGTAATCAGAATTGATTAATAAAATTCATAATTTAAATAATTTTACCGATAATATTAATCTTAAAAGTATATATACAATGTGATTTAAATATATGATTAAATAACATTTAAAATTCAATCCAATATAATATAATGTAATATAATTTAATATAATATATTCATTTCTGTTATAAAATTCTTCTAATTAAAAATCAGTGAAAAATGGAATAACAGTTTAAAATAATTTAATATTTATAGGAATGTAATATTTCATTTAAAATATAACTTTGATTCAAATTAATTTAATTGTAACTTGTCTAAATTTTTGATTAACAAAAAAAATTATTTTTTTATTGTTAAAAAAGGAGATTTTTCTAGGCTAAAATTGATTCAGTTATAACTCATCACCTAATGGTCTATTTTAATAAATGAAATTTTGTTAATTGAGATACATGAATTATATCTCTATCAAGTTTAGCATAGCATGCTTAGTGTGTTTATGATATTAAATTACCTAGATCTTTGATATATATAGTTTTAAGTCAAGTCTCATTATCGTATTGAATATATAGACTAAAAGATTAATGTCAAATTTTGATTCAATATATCCACTGATTGTACTATATATTTCAGGATCATTTCTGTAAAATAATTATAACATCATTAGAATTTTTGAAGAGAATGAGAATATTTGATAATCAAATAGAAAGGGTAATAAAATTGTTGGGAATATTCCTCTAAAAACGCCTCTATTGGAGATTCAGGGGTAGGTGAGCACCACTTCCAAAATCAGATATTAACGAATAGTTCAAACTTTAAAATCATTTTTATTGAATATTAAACTTTGTCATACCAAATATAAAATAGACAATTTAAGAGGACTCTAAGCCAATCAAAATAATCACGTGACCATAACCAGTTTATATCTCAATTTTATTCTTTGACATAATTGGTATTAAAATATTCAACTCGTATAAAATCTCCTTAATAGGATAAAGGAAATCATTTATAGAAGGAATTTCAACATAAGCTAACCTGACCAATTCGCTCCTCAATATTTGCAAATTTCTTATTGAGTTAAATTCATCATCTAACATTTAACGATATTTAGATAAGAATTTTTAACCTGTTTCAGAAAATATAACTGGAGTCCATACTCCCTTAAAGTACACCCTCCTCTTATCTCCCTCCAAAACCTGGCTCATTTGGTCCCTATTTTCAGGTTCTAATTATAGTTAAACTATTGGCCCAGCTCATATAAATATATCTCACGTATCTTGTTTCCCAGTATCAACTCTTCTACTGCCTTCTAGCTCACCCTACCCAATGGATCCCTCTCAGTCTAATCCTCACGTTCAAATGAACTATACCATTGATCATCAAGTTGCTTATCCAGTGATGAACACTGCTCTAGAACAGCAACGCCATATGCAAATCGAACCTCTTCACCCCCCTCTCCCCAATCAACTTCCTTCTCTCTCTCAAGTCTTAGGTAATATGCTTATCTCAAATAAGCAAGTCACACCTATTCCACAGTTGGACTATTACCCACGACTCACCGTCCAACCTAACACCTACCCAGCTGCCTTCCCAACCGCTCTCCGTTCCCCATACGACCCAACAACAATGAGAGCTTGGCCTAGCACTCTTTTCCCCAATTCCATTCCTTCTTCCACTCCCCTTTCTTTTATCAGCCACCAAGACCCTAGTCTTAAAAAGCGACCAAGACGTCGTCATCACGAGGTCGAGAGATTGTACCAATGCAATTATCCTCGCTGTCCCAAAGCTTATGGTACATTAAACCATCTAAATGCTCATGTACTTTCGCAGAACCATGGGCCAAAAAGATTACCAGCAGAATTTAAAGAAATTCGCAAGCTCTGGAAAGCTAAAAAAGAGAAGGCTGCAGCTGCGGCCGCTGCGGCAGCAGCAGCAGCAGTTAATTCTCAGCAAATAACGGCACCTCAACCACCAACTCACCATGTATAATACCTTGGCCTTGAGGAAGATGTAGCATTAGAGATTCAATTGGATTATTGAATAGCACCCTGAATCCACTCCCTGCCCTTTTCCAATTCCAGTATTAACATCACCTATATCCAAAACTCATGCAATTTAGAATAGTTACTATCGGGACCATGATGCACCCGACCAACCAGCATTCAAATCTTTAATCATCTCATAATTAATTTAAATCTTGAAAATAATTTGATACGCGACAAGATTGACTCTGGATTCGTATCATATCATCATGTTATATTATTCAATAGACAGCACACTTCTCACTGTATTAATTAATTCTATCCTGTTTCCTTTCCTATATCTCTCTCCTATCACCCCTTTACAAGACACTAATTAGTGATTCTTTTCCCTTAAAATTATGAATATTTAATTCATTTTTTTCTATAAAAAAGTATAATTCAATTGTTTTATTTTTTGCTTATATAAAAATAAAAATATAATAACTATTAAATATAATAAGGGTGTGTATTGAATCTGTACTAAATATTATCATTTATTATTCTAAATAATTAGACGTCATTAATTTTATCATATGGTTTATTAATTTTTATTAAATTGATTAAAAAAAATTTTTTTTATTAAATTTAATAAAAATTAATAATTCTTTGATATTAATGTATTGAATTAATTTAAAATTTTCTAATTATTCAATATATATATGAATAATCAAATATTTAGTAAATTTATTTTGACAATTTGCCTAATCTATTTCATAATAAATTCCATCAAATAATAAAATATTATAATTTGATTGAATTACCAAATTTAGGAGATTAATATTTGCAAAAAATATGATTAATATTTATATTATACTTGCTAAAATATTATAATATATATATATATATATATTAATTAAATTTTACTCTCCTCATTAAATTCAAGGAAAGAAATAAAAATATAATCAAATCCCCATATATACAATTGTTACTTGATTTTTACTTTGGAATCATCTGAAATTTATTAAAAATTTTTTTCATTTTTAAAATCCTAAGTTCATAAAATTTTTCACCCTTGCCCCCTCACTCTTCCCCCTCATTACCTCCACAACTTTCCTCGGTCAAATTTAACCACTTCAATCATTAACATTTACTTCATGCCTACCAACCTAAATCCTATTCCTGACCACATTCTTAATTGATATTTAAAAATATAAAGATTTTATATTGATAATATAATATAAATATACCCATTAATATATTTTTATAAATTCAATTATTATAACTTTAATTCAATATAATTATATAATTTAAATTTTTATTTAATTAATTAATAATATTCAATAATAAAAATTAAATCAAAATTATATATATATATATATATATATGAATTTATCCGAATAACTTTTTTTGATTATAGAGAAAAAAAGATGATTTTATTAAATTTATATATATATATATATATATATATATCAGAAAACAAATACTATTTACTCATAATCGATATATATATTTTTAATGATTAAAATATGGTTAAATTAATTTACCCCCCCTTTTTTAAATATTTTTTTTATTATAAAATACCCCACTAGAATTCAGTTCCAATGTATGAAACTTGAAATCGGAATCAATTCCAAAATAATTGTAGTTGGTTATTATTAATAAAATATGGCGAATAATGATCGATTACTCTCTTAAGCTAACTATAAATAAAATTCTTATTATTGGAGTAAATATTGATTTAACTAGGATTATTTTTTAATGTACAACCATGTGCTAATCATCATTAATATAGTCGATTCTCTAATTCTAATTTAGAATAGCTCAATATGCTTTTCTTTATCAATATAATTGAATTATTACCCGACATACTTTGTATTTTTTGATATTATATAGTTTTATTATATTTTAAAATTATATAATATTATTTTATTCCGAAAAAATAAAAATTTCCTATTATTGATGACATCAGTGAAATATTGATTAATATAATAAAAAATTGATAATTTGTAACACATAAATATTAAATTATCCTTTTAATTAAATATTATATATTACAGATTTTATATATTTTTATAATTTGAAAATTTTTATATTATTATTCTATATAACTTTATTAATTATTTTTCTTTTTAATATAATTTATTATAATTTCAAAATATCATATGAAATTTTAAAATTTTTAGTTGCTAATACTGTCAATTTTGAAAGCTTTAAATTAATTTGTGGTTATCAAAATTAAATTTTGCAATTATGAAGTTTAAATATCAAATTTTATAATTATTTTAATTTAATATATTACAATGGAAATAACCATATGAACTCTAATTTTTAATTATATACATTTTTTTTAATCTCTTTTTAAATAAAACTTATCATAATTGAATTTAATATAATTAATTATCAGTTTCAATCGAATTTCATATGAACCTATTAGTCATAAAATTAGTAAGTTTAAACCCCTAATTCATTTTAAATAATACTGTAATTCTACAATTAAAATATTCAATAGCCAATCAAATTTAGGTATACGTAATGCAAGTGGTCATGGTTGAGAGTGACTATAACAAAGTAATTAAATAATCTAATTGAAAACCCTCAAAAATTATACATTATTTGATTTATTACAATTGATCAAAATATTATTTAATATTAAAAACAAATATGATATCATTTTTAATCAAAATTTTATCTAATCTTTTTTAATTATCTAAATATTAAATTAAAAACAATATACCTGTAAATTCAATTAAATTTTAATGTAATATTAACTTTGATAGGTATCTACTTTTAAAAGTTAAAGTCACTAAATCAAGAATCAATATATGTTGATTTTATAATATTAATTAATATCTGATTTATTAAATATGTAATATTATCAGACTATTATTAAATAATACCTGTCATTTATATAGAACATACGTGATATTATAAGTTCAAAGTAATTACATTCAACAATATATAACAATTTTTTAAATAGCATTAACTTGTTTAATGTGGTATTGACACAAAATAATATTATACCGAAGAGTGTAACCTATTTTAATATTTACAATGTGAATTCAATAACAAATGCCATGTAACACTCCGGATAACCCTTTTTATCAAGTTTGCTAATTCGAGTATATTGGAGTATCCCTTATTGGGAAGTGATTGTTTGATCGATGGGGAAATATCAAGATTTAATCAATATAAAAAATACAGATTGACAGCTATATTAGCATATCTTACTACCATTATGATTTCTTAGAACCACAAATAATACATTTGTTATAAAATATTTTCCTTGAAATATTGAAATAATTATTATAAGCTAATAAAGTATTTTATTTTCCAAATTAAGAATATTTCAAAGTATTTTGCCGTTTTCAAGTTCTAATCTACAGAAATTGAAGAATTTAAGAAGTTTCTAAATGAATATTATTTCAAAGAGATTGATTGATTTTATTGATAACAAGTGCTTTAGTTTTTATTGTATTTACAATTTTGTATCAGATGACAGTTGATTCGAAACAATCTATTCTTTTCATTCATATCTTCATATGATAAGGCTAAATTTCTTATTATTAATTAAAATTCATAATAGATACATTTCACTTAATTGTTTATATAACATGATAAGTTGTATAGTATCAACATTTCAAAATCAAATCTAACAAGTACCTGTTTTCACTATTAAAGCAAATCAATAATACAGATACTTTCAAAAATGTAACTGATATAAGCTATACATATTTATCAATTCATGAAGCATCAACTCTTTAATTTAGTACCGATTAAATTAAACCTTATTCTCAATTTAGATAATAAATTTTAATATTCAATATTATTTAGTAAAAATTCAATTATTCAATTTATTACTTAATTTAGTTCAATATTAATAACCAATATATTACATTGATTAATATTTGATTGGCTTTTAATTTGGAAATATTTTTACTAAAAATGTCAAGTTAATATTTGATTATTGTTAAATGAATTTAACATATAAAATACACTAACTTGATTAAAATTAATTAAATTATCAAAAGATGAGAATAACTCAATTTTTGAAATTAATATAACATTAATGAGTGATAAATAATTTAGTTAATTTATCTATTATTCATATTGCTAATTGTTTAATTAATCAGGAACGATTATTATATTAAAGAAAATAATAAATTAACATTCTTATTAATAAAAATTAATTATTATGAAATAATTGGCTAAAGATATTATCCATCATTTGTAAAATAATATTTTTCAAGTTTAACATTTTATTAGATTATACTAAACAAAGATTTTTATATTTTAACAAATTAATAATAGTAAAATTAAGTAAATATTACTTATTTAGAGGGAGAATAGATATTGATTGAATATTTGGTTATTTCATAGGTCGTGTATCATCTTAAAATAAAATTAATAAGTAACCATGATTAGTTATTACATTGAATTAATATTAGCTAAATAATTTAATTCCTTTTTATATTGTCATATACTTTATCAAATTAATCAAATATAAATAATTAAGTTATAATTTATCGGTAAAGTATTATTGACAAATTATCAACATATATTTTCTCACACTTATTAATCTAAAATATTCTACAGAAAGATTTATTAATTAATTATTAGATCACATTATACAACAAATTATACATTTTGCGTAGCATTAATATATTTGATTTGTCTTTAAAATGTTATTAAATATCAATGAACTTGACAGAATTTATGAGATTAAGTATATTAATGATTATTTAATATATGATTTAATTATCCAATTAAGTATGAATTATTACACATAAAAATTTTTTATCATTTATATAGTTAATCGATTTGTTAAAAAAATCTTTTATTAATTTTTAATTTGAAATAAGAAATAATATTGAGAATACCAATAAGTATAAACATTTGAAAGCATTAAACTATTATTAGCCAAAAATTGTTTATATAATATTATAATGAAATTCTTTCGAGAACTTCTTTAGGTATATTTTTATCAAAAATAAATTTCATTATTATTATCAAATGAATAGTATTTTTGACTAATTAAATTACTATTATTAGAATTTGATAATTATGTTAATTCTTTAAAATATTTGATATAATCTTTTTGATTATAAATGTTAAAGTATCATTATATAATTAATTATTTAGAGAATTCAAAGAAGAATCTAATTTTGTATTTAAATTGCTTATTATTATTATTATTATTATGTATAAAAAATATTTGAATAGTTAAATATATCACCAGTTTAAGATAAAGTTGTATTAGTTCTTAATAATTCTCTTATAAAATATATAGTCTATGGATTATTTGAAAATAGAAAATTTTACATATATAAATACAGGAATACAATCACATCACAGATTTAATAATATTTATTACATTCAATACTTTATAAATCAATAATTTATTAAATATATATAGATATATATATTGTGATCACTTTATTTTGATTTAGTAAATGAAACCATGATAAACTATAAAATTGACTTTGATATATATTGATAATCCTAAATTGATAACATATATAACAAATTTATATAAATCATTTTTATTCTAATAAAAATTAATACTAGTAAGGATTCTTCAATATTTCAATTTATTCGTCTAACATTGGTATAATAATAAATTATTAAATTTTCATATTTTTTTTTCTTTAGAAAATTATATAATAAATATATAATTGATATATTTCAAACTTATACTATGATTTAATTATATTATAGTTTAATATAAGCTAAACATTATCAAACTTATAATATAGGTATTAATAATTAACTATATAAAATTTTTTATGTTTTGTGTTTGGAAAATTTATTAAATTGATAAAAATTAACAATGATTAAGTGAAAAAAAAGACTTAAATCTAGATTGAGCTTTTATGATCACAAAGCTATTAATATTAAAGACTTTAAGTGACTAGATTCAGATTAATTCAAATTTATTAATATTTAACATTATTTTGAATATTAAATCAAATTTTTAACCCTTTAATATATAAAATTTGAATATAATTAATAATTCTTAGTTTAAATTATTTTTATATTCAGCTTATAATATGAATTTTGAAATTAAATCATTCTAATATATCTTTTTAAATATATATTATCAACATATTTATTTATCTAGTAATCATTAAATTATCAAAACTGATATAGAATTGATAATACTTGCAGCTTTATCCAAAATAATTTCAAGAAAATGATCAATATTTGCAATATAAACTTGGATTTAAAGCTGCATTCATATTTCAACAAAAATCTTGTTAAACAGAAATTTCAAGTTTATTCACTTGAAGTTGGATTATCGTCATATATTTAATAAATAGGTGTATTAATCGATGAATTAACATCATTATTTAAATAACTTCATTTTTGTAATTTTTTGTAATGTTATAAATATTTAACATTTGACAGTGCATTATATAGTTGATAAATCTATACAATGAATTAAGGATAGTAAAGTAGAGAATATTTATTTTAACTCTTAATGCAAAAATTAATGTGATCCATTTTTCAATAATTTAGAAATTTTGTTTTTGCTAAATATTTCAATGCCTAAGCCTCTCGCTCTAATTCTCATATTTTTATCTTCGGTAATGAGGGCGATGAATTTATTTTGATGACTTACTGTTAGATTACGGCACAGTTCAAGGATTCCATCGTCAATAGAGTGATATCTCTGATCTTGAGGTAGTTGCTCCACAGCAAAGTCAGGATGATAAACTGTATTCCCTTTAATCGTCAAGATTTTAATATGCTTAGGAGGCCCAGGTGGAGTGTATAAATAATTGAGAAGAGACAGCATTTGAAGGCATTTGGAAGAAGTGTTCAAATCGAGTGACAAGCCCTTAAGTTCGCTAATTGCTAAAAAAATATGTTAAAATCAAACAAATTAATTAATTGAATGAAATCTTACCAACAGCAGGAAAGATAATTTTAAAAGTATGATGATTAATCAACTTTTCGAGGAATGAAAACTGATTAATAATAAAATTAGTGTCAAATACTAAATAAACGTCTTCTGGATTGATTTTATCGAAATCCTTCTTGGAAATTGAATCAGTTTCAATATATCCATTCAATGCTGCTATTTGCTTTTTGAGTCCTGTAATGGTTTCATTAAAGAATAATGGCGAAGCAGGGGAAGAGTTCGTATTATTCTCTTCCTGGGATGGAATATTATTCTCACATGGATTGATATTCAAAGCAGCCATACGGTCCACAACTGATTCCTGAGATGAGTATTTTCGATTATGCATTTGGACTGTGAAGCCTTTTTCAGAATTGAAGGTAATAATGGATTTTGGAAGCTACATGATGTTGTTAGTTGATCGAAAGGTAAAATTTTAATTATACTTACCTTTGTCCAAGAGTAACCTATATCCAAGATAAATTTAATGCAATCTTGTGAAGATTCTTCCAATTTATTTATGCTATCGTATTCCAATTGGGGAGTATAATTTTGAGCCAGGATAAATATTATTTTATTTTTTAAAGCGTCGAACCAATCAAGTGATCCTTGACATTTGTCAATGCTATTTGAAATACTGGGTGGATTCCAAGAAGGATAAAGCTTGAAAAACACTAAATTTAATCCATTGACAATAGTTGACCATCCTTCAATAGTGGAAATTGGATTAGGTTTGGAATAATCGAATTGGGAAGGATATAACTCATTGCAATTAATCCAATAATAAAAATTGAGTAAGCTATGTATAAGAAGCGTGAAATCAGTTTTGCTGTGATGAGTATTCAAACGTGTAATGTTAGCATCAGCGAAAGCAAGTATAATCTGAATCAGTGGTATCTGCATAGTATTCATATCGTTTAACCCTCCAGGCTTCCTTCCAAAATCAAAATAAGAAATTAATCCAATAACAGTTAGATTAAATATATCTATACAATTGGAGCTAATGTTTGGATTGGTCTTTGTCCAATTGATTATTCGATCTCCTAAAATATCTATATCCTCTCTGATAGCCAATTTACAAAATATTTGGAGCAGCTGATGTAAAGGGGAAGAATTCCAGTCATAGTTTTCATGTAAATCAATTAAGGTCTCGACAGTATTGAATTCGGAGGGGTTAATGATAGAGCTTATACTATATAACAAAAAAGATGATAAAATATCTTTTGAATCAAATAGCATATTGAAGGTGGCAAGTTGATGATATGCCCATCCTAAATTTGGATTCAGATAGATAGCTGTGATGAAGTGATTTCTCGTGGTCAAGCCTAATACTTGCTTGGGGTTCTTATCTTGCAGTGTCCCAGAATCGAGAAGTCCATTCTTAATTCTATAATTTCCGAGTTCCCCTAATAAAACGTGTCTCAATGCTTCAAATTCAGAAGATTCGTCATTTGAAACAAGAAGCTCATTATAAATTCTTTCCGCATTCGTAATTGTAGTACGAATTAAAGAAAACTTAAATTGATTCTGATCAATATCAATGAGATCGAGTTGATTCAGAAGTTTCTGCACACCCAAATGCCAACTGTCATATAACCAATTGATTTTTAGCTTATTAAATGTTTCAAAGTGATTTAAAATTGCTTTTTTATATGTTGAAATTAACTGATCACAATTTAATACATAGCGCTTCCATCCATCGATATCTGCATCTTCTAGGTCATTGTCCAGTTTAATCAGTCTGTACAATCTCTCAATTTCTTTAACTAGTGATTCCTCATATTTGACAGATTGCTTGACTTTCATTTGATGAGATTTAGCTGAGGAAAGAGGATTATCAGAGTTAGGGTCAAATAATCTATGTGCAGATGAACGAGATATCCTGGCTCTAGGAATATGATTTGGTGGTTTAATGCCCCTGTATTTGTTTTGTAATTCACTCTTATCACGAGCTAATAGCTTACTATTTTTGACCTCTATAACTCCTTTACTTGATAAGGATTTAGACAGTGTAGGTTTCATATTTGTGTTATTGGAATCCATATTGATTGGTTTAGACTTTTTTGTAGTTCTCAAGTCTTTCTGCGAAATCCTGTTATCTAATTTTTCCAGATCGCTCGACTTTTGATTATTTTTCAAATCTGTAGCAACTGTTTCTGCAGGGGTAGATGATTGATTTTTGGTTGGAGAGATCTTGTTCTCATTCAAAGGGTTCTTTCCTTTCTTTTTGTCTTTTTTAGATTTTCGTGTAGGAATATTGGAGCTTTGCGAGCTATTGACTGGAACTTGAACCTTTGGATTTATCGATTCATTTTTATCATTAATGTCAGGCGTTCTTGTATTAAGAGTCGCAACATTGTTGACAATCACTGAGGTATTCTGAATTGGCTCTAGGGGTTCGACAAATGTTGAAATAATAGAGTTTCCATTGTCAAGTGGCCTTTTAGGTTTTTTCTTAGTTTTTGTTTTCGACAATGGCTTAACAGTAAGATCGGAATTAATAGAATTGCTTGGTTCTTGTTTTGGAAGAGTTGCTAAAAGTTCATTAGAAGAAGAGGTTTTAGATTCATTATTTTGCACACTAGAATCAGATTTAGTTTGTTCAAAATTTTCATTATTCTTAAATTGGGACTTTTTCTTCCTAAAATTATATGAAAATAAATAAATTTAAGATTTTGTACTATGGTATATAAATGACTGAAGTAAAACTCACCCTTTAGATTTACGATTACGTTTCGGCTTTGATTTTTCACGAGTATCGTTCCCGTTCACATCATTTGAAGTTTCCATAGTCTCATAATTTAAAATAAAGATTTAGCTGTACCCAAATAATTTGAAATAAGTTGAATAACGCGCTAATTATAAATTAATGACAATAAATAATAAAACAGAATTAGTTTTAGGAGCAACTTCTTAAAATTATATTTTTAAGATTTATACTTTTGACGAATGCAAATCGAGATTTTAAATGAATAGTCTCCAATTTAATTGATGAGGTGTATTTAAATACTGTGGAATGAATCAAAGTCTAATGTGTTATAAACAAATTCTATTGGATCAAATAACTATGTCATTCAATAATCTGATTGGTAGAAATTAGATCATAAACCAATAATTGTTTATTTTTAGATATTCTTTTGGAATATTGCTTATTGAATCATAATTTATTTGAAAACCTTGGCTATTACGCTTACATTATACATATCTGTAGATTAAAATAAAAAATAATTTAATTGCAATTATACAATTATTTGTTTATGGAAGTTCAAATTATAAAGAAACTCCTAATCATATCAAATTTCATTAAAGTTTAGAAAATAGCACTTGAACAAAATTACAGCATTAATACAAAGAAATAATATACATGATCCATAGAGATATATAATTTTAAGATTATTTGTAAAATTTAGAATATTAATTTTGATATTAAAATGACAAGAAAATCCTTTGAATTGATCACATAATATCATGTTTAATACTTCATAAAAATAACAAGCAATCATCTGTTTTCTTTTTAAATGTCTATATTATTAGATAGAAATACTTATTTTTTATATAATTTTTTTAGCTGAACATTATTCAATTTTATATGTTGGGGTTTAAACTTGCCCTATTAGGAGGAATCCTGTAAAAGGATATAAAGTATCAGGCAAAAGAGCCAAAAAGGTAAGTAAAAGATAAAGAAAGAGTAAAGTTAAAGTTAATAGAAATAGAAGAGAGGGTTTATTTAGGAAAGTCAGATAGTTTAAATATTTCAAACTCATCAAATAGTAGCTTATAAAATAGATTATCTAGAATATCACTAGTTCTTAAAACAAGGAGTTAAAATACTCCCTCATTACCTTATCTTTTTAAATCTAAAGTTCTATCCAGCTTGAATCAAAAATCTTTTGATTTAATAATTAACTAAAAGGTAAAGAATATCCCTACACTCATTACACTACCAGAGAAACAAAAAAAAATAGGTAAGCTATGAGTACTTAGAGATAAAATTCTAAATATATACAAAATGATAAATTCAAATAAAAAGAGATAAGCAAAAGCTAGGTGATATATTAACCTAGTACTTTATAAAAAGATGAATAGACTAGTTTTAAAGGTATAAAATTAATAACTTAAACAAAAGCTTATAAACTTAGGATTATTACCTACTATGTGAAAATTCTAGAATAGGTAGGGTAGAGAAAAAAAATATAAAAGTTTTAAAATAAAAGTATAATGTTAAAAGACTAGTTCTCTAAATTCTTATATATACTTTCATATAATCCAATTAACTATAAATTATATGATTAATTTATACTTATATAGTTAAATTAATTGTATAAATAGCATTAAATTATCTAATAAACTAAGTCCCTCTTTTTCTTCTCAATTTTTACTATTTTTTACTTTTACACTATTTCTAAAATTAAAACTATATTGTATTGATATTATAGGATATTAGCATTACCTAATATAAATCTTAATATATTAGTGACTTATCCTAATTTGAAGCTTAATTAAACTTTGTTTACACTTGTATATTATAGCCACATTATATTATTATATTCTATAAACACTATTTTTATATTAAGTTTTCTTCTATACTATATTAGTTTAACTACCACTATACTTATATAATAACAGTAATAAAATTATTAAAAACCTACTAGAAAATAATAATTATTTGTATTAAACTTAATTATTACTATTTTAAATTTTATTTATAATTTATTTTATTTAAATTTAACACTATATATTATAATGCTATTAAAAAAAGAAATACCTTTATATTATTTTAATGATAACAACAACTTAATTACTAAGTAAATTTAAGACTTTAGTTTTTAAAAGCTTATTACCCTTTAAGAAACTTATATTAAACAGTTTTTGATTAAAAAAAACATGTTTTAAAGAGTTTAAATCTAACAAACTAACTACTTTATTATAATTAATGTATTAAACTACCTCTTTAATATCTTTAAAAACAAATTAACTATTTATAATAGTTTTAAAAACCTCTACAAACTTAATAACTATCTTAAAAATATAAAAAATTACTTTAATTTTAGATAAAAATCTAAAGAATATCTTTAAATTAGCTACTTCTTTTTTAGAAAAATTTATTTATACTTGGTAGTTAACTTATTATAAACTTAATCTTAAAGAATCTTCAAGAGGATAACTTACTATAAAGATATAAACTTTTAAATAATTAGAAAAAACTTTTAAAGAGAGGTATTACTTAAAAAATTAAATTTGATTAACAAGAGAAAAACTTTCCTAACTTAAATAAAAAACTTCTAGAAGATAATTAATTGAGAAATTTAATGAGATATGTTTAAATATATTAAATATCACTAAAAAAGAATAAATCTACAAACTATTATAATACTTTAACTTTCAAGTGAAGCTTTAATTAGTTAATAAAAAACACTTTAATAATATGTTTTTTTTAATATTTGTGATATAACAATTATAATCAATAATATCTTTTATTTTATAACTAAATTTTCCTACCCTAAAAATTAATCTTTTAAACTTTACTTTAACCCACTTAAGTTTTAAATAATAGTTGTTTCTGCTTTAAAGCTTTATAAGAAAACCTTTAGTAAAGAAGTTAAAGCCTACTTGAAAATAAATAAAGGTTGTTATTATTGTTAAAAGACTTAAGTTAACTATAAAGTTAATAAATACCCTTTAAAAAAGCAACATCTGTTTAATTTTCAATAATCTTAACCTACCAACCATAAATTAAACCTGAATAATATTAATATAACCTTAGAATTACCCCTTTTATAATTAGTTAGTAGATTCTAATTTAATCCACAAAAGTTTTAATAAACTACTAATTCTACAAATTAAACTATTTATACTAGAGAAATCTAACTAAATAATTATTAGATACTAAAAATATTCTAGTAACTAATTTACCTTGTAATTCTTTACTTTTAATTATTACCCTATTGTTTATATTAATTAGTTTTTTTATAAACACACTTGTTAGTGTTTTAATTGATTCTAGTTATTTTAGTTATATTATCTCTTCTTTTATTGTTGTAAAGCTATCTTTACCTATTTAAAAAAGTAACTTGATAATTAAATATACTAATAACTTAATAGAACAAACATTTAATATTGTATTTAAATACTTATCATTACCTTTTAACTACTCCTAATATATTAAATTCCTAGTTAACAACATTAGTTATAATTTTATACTAGGTTAAAATTAGTTTGAATATCACAGTTTTATATCTATAAATATTACCCTAGAAGGTTACAAATCTATTTTTTTCACATTCCAAAAAAAATTAGTAGAATTAATCTTAAAAAACCTACATTACCTTATTATAAAATTATTAAATACTATACTTAACACTAACTCTACAATTGTAACAAATAATTCTATTATTATAAGCAAAAACCAATGTAAAAAACTAATTAAAAACTTTAATAATTTATAAAGATATATATTTGTTTATTATTTATTTATTAGTATTTCATCTGTTAATTTCAATGAAGTTATACTTAATA
>JNEM01009804.1:0-12730 GCA_000697335.1 Conidiobolus incongruus B7586
ATACTCTGATAATTATTTAAGTAAAATAAATAATACTTATTAATATATTGTTTTATTTCATTAATAATTGAATAAGTGATAGTTCAAATTAGTTTTTCAGATTTTATTAAATCTTAAATAAATTTTGTTTTTAAATTAATTTATTTAGTAAAAAATTAATTAAAATAAAATATCATCTTTAAAACCTATTTGTAAATTTTAAATAGCTTATGATAAAGCTTATTAAAATTAGAATAAGCTATTTGGTAATTATTATTTATTTTAAATATAATTAAATTCAATAATAAATTTTTAAAAGTTAATTTTTTAATGAAAAAAGATATATAAATATAATTTCAAGTTATTTTTTTCTTTAATTTGTATATACTTTTTAAAACTAATAATATATTTAAAAAATCAGAAATTAAAAAATTGGGGAATTTTTTAATTTTGTGATAATATTATTTTAATTAAAATTTTGATATATTATTCATTTCATAATAAAAAACATTTGAATTATAACCATATTAAAAATAGTTTTAATAACTTTTAGAGTTTCTAATAATCATACTATATGATTATTTAAATTGGGATAATATTATTGAATAAAATATATATTTGAAAATTTTATCTGAATTGATTAATAATGAGTGAAGATTGAATCAAAATAAAGACATATTACTTATTTCAGTAACTCTAATTTAAATTTATGCTCATCTCTGATAAAAAAATTTTGATATTACAAGATCAGATGATAAGGTATTTAAGAATTATGCTGGTGATCAATGTTGATATTACAACGAAAGAAACGCTCTAATTAAAGGTATAATTTAATGTTAACACAGTATTAGACTCTACTGTGAAAGTTAAGAGATCAAAAGAATTACCAAATAGTTGAATATATTTTTTGATTTTGAAAGCATGGTTATTTGTTACCAGATAACCACCTACAAATTTGATCAATATTTAATAATGTATCTATAAAAATCGAATATTTAGTAATAAATAATAATGAAGTGGGTATCATATATTTTTAAAGTCATGCTGAATAGAAATATTGTCCTTATGATATTATTTTATATAAGAATTATTTTTGATATTTATTATGGAAGTTGTCAAGCTTTAAATTTGGAATTCATTCAACACAACGCAGAAATAAAGAAAAGGCATCTTGATATCTTATTTTCTCTTAAATTTTAAAACCACCAAACTGCTATTTAAATTTTATTGAAATGTGTGTCCTAGAGCTATAAAAAGATATCTTATGAATGGTTTTAGCAACCTATCAGTAACAATTACTTTTATTCTCGCCATCCGGTTAGATATTTTCTTTAAATATATTGAGTTTTTGGTAACCTTCAAATCTATAAATTAATATTAAACTGCTGGCTTGCTGATCAATAGCTTTCCACTGCTTCACATTCGTCAATTTAACCTGTATTTAGTGTTTCAAGGATATTTGAGAATTAAGTTACCACTATGTGATTTTCTTACAGGGTAAATGCCCACACTTTGTATAGTACTGTCCGACTGGTCCTATCTCCTCTATTATGCTGCCCTCCTCGCCTATTTCTCAGATATGTGGTGTTGGTTAATGAGAATGATATTGTGAATGGAAAGAATCAATTGGGTTATATAACACCATTAATAATATGCTTGAGGTTATTGTCAAAATAATTTGATTTAAATGACTATTAAATTTTTGAATTTTATTAATATAAATTTTGGATATTTTTATCAAAATAAAACTAAAATATTAAATAAATATTTAATCATATATTCATACAATTTTATTAATATTTATCTTATCATTATCAAGTAGAATGCATTATTATTACTCTTCTTAACTAAAATATTATTCTTATGACATTATACTTTAGATGGATTGTTTAATATCCGGAATTGCTATATTTTTATTTTTGAAAGGTTGGTATCTATATTCGGAATTCATAAAACATTTTCCACTTAAAAGGAAATCTAGAATGTAAACATAATAATCCCATAATTTTTCATCCTAATATTTAAAAATCATAATGAATCCAATGCTTATTACTGAATTATTAAAATTAATAGATAAATCAAAAAATGACTAGTGCACCAACACCTATAGAACTACAAAAACTCAAGCAAAGTTTGCAGGAGATGTTGCCAATGCCAGATTTTGAAATTGACAATATGATTCAGCACTTTTTCAGTTTTGATAACGAAGTAGAATTGAAATTATATTTAAAAGTAAATATTATTTAATATTATACTAACAGCGAAGGGTTAAAGGATATTTAGGAATTTTTAGGTACTTCCATACTTTCCGAAAATTTTATTAATATGGTCTGTGATATTAAATTTGGGACAAAGAAGCAAGCTAAAACAAAACCTACAAAGAATAACAATTCTAAGGTAAATTCAGAAAATATATTATAAAATGAAGTATTAACTATTAGTAGGACGATTCTTTAAAATCCCATTTTAAAAATAGTGGGAATGTGATCTTCAAGAAGGGTCAGAATATTGAGGATGACTATTTTATCAAGGTGAGTAAGCCCAAACCCAAGAAGCAACAGAAGGCGGAAGTGATATCTGTCACGCCACCGAGTGAAGAGGTAGAACAGAGTGAGCCTAAGGTGAAGATTTCCAATAATGTGATGAAGAAAATCAATTCGGAGAGGAAGAGATGTGACTGTTATGGTAGCTTAGCCAATGTTAATTCTAAATCAGATTTATTAATACTTTGATATAGCTACACAACATGATCTCCTCACAAATTGCATATCGTGCGGTCGAATCATATGTAAGGAAGAAGGTCCTGGCCACTGTTTCTTCTGCGGCAACTTGGTAGTGAGCTTTGATACCCCTCAAAATCCCCCAACAGACGATTCGATAGAATCAAAGACATATACGCCACGCGGTGATTCCATTCTCCAAGTTGGCCAATGGAAGCTCAATCGCGATCTTGCTGCCGATGAGGAAAAAGCAGTCAAAAATTTAGAAAAGTTGCTGCATTTTGATATCACGAGTGCTCAACGCTCCAAAGTGATCGATCAAGCTTCCGATTTTAAAATCCCAGACGCCAATACCTTAGCTAGGGAAACCAAGTGGTTGTCCGCGGAAGAAAAATTACTTGAGAAGCAAAAGCTCGAATCCAAGCTTCAACAACTCGAAACCGAGCGTTCCGGCACGAAAGTCATCAGTCTTGACATTCGAACCAAAAAAGTCATTGTTGAACCCTCTACTCCATCTTCATCTCAAGATATCTCTACAGACAGTTCCAAATCTGGAGAAGCTTCGACAAGATCTCAAGCTTTTGAATTTGACAAGATGGTGCCCCGTAGAAGCCAAATCAAACCACCGAAATATATGAAGTCCAAGAAATCTAAAGAAATTGACGAAATAATACAAGATGATATGGATGATTACGACAAAAAGATGTAAGTTTTATAATTCTTAATGTTTGAATCATAATAATAATTAATATTTTAGGGCTGAATTGAGAGTACCCGACTTTGAATAGCTTATTTAATATTTCACCCCAACAATATCAATTTTATAAATGATCAATATTGCATTTTGTAATTTATTCCAGTCGAATTGGTTTCAACTTCTAATATTTTATTAATATCTTTGTTTGAGCTGTTTTATAATGTTAAAGCACATGAAAACGATAATTTCAATTTTGATAATTTTCTAATTACTTATTTTTTAAATATCAAAACCAACATTAATAAAAAACATAAAACTATGAAAATATTCAATAAAATAAATGAAATTGAATTGAATACATGAGACAGATGAAGATTAAAAAATAAAAAGTATATTACTTTTGATAGTGATCAAGCCTGTGACCTTGCCTTTATTAGCACCACCCTCTAACCAACTGAGCTATGGAAACTCAATTCTATTTTTTCAATAATATTAGGTTTGCTGAAGATAAATTATTTCCAAAAACAATTTTATATCATTCTCTTATATCCTTCTGTTCACCAATTTTATCAATTTTCATACTTCATAACCTCCGATTAATATTCTATCTTTCCTAAAATAATCATTTTTTTATTCATAGATAATTTTTGTATTATCAAATTAATTCTGAATTCATTGTATAATCCTAAAATTACTTTTTAACAGTGTTAAATACTGAAAATATTTTTAATTTTTGAACAGATAATATTGAATAATATCTTAAAATAAATAGAATTTAATGGTATTAAAATATATTATATTAACACCATTAAATATAAAAAACTAGAATTCTATTTAACTGTAATAACAATTTTGAAATTTTTAATTTTAATGGGAATACTCACTTTATAAAAACCAATAAAACTGAAAAATTAATTATTCCTAATTCAGATTTAAACAAATTTACTGTATTTTTCATAAAAATTAATTTTACAATTTTAAAAGAATATTTTAACACAAATATTGTTTTTTTTAAAAAAATTAATCAAGATCAACTAATAAAAATAATTAAATAAAGCCTTGCCTATGCAATTTTGTGATATAGAGTATATAATATATAGAATAAATAGAGCGTACTTGACAATTTAAATGAATTTGTAAATAGTTTATTGAAAGGCTATATTTGATTTTGTTAAAATTATTATATACTAAAAATGAGGTTTTAATAGATTGATATTTTTAAAACGGTATATTAATCTGAATTTCATAGGTTTCGAACTTTAGTAAATACCAGAGAACAAAACTCAAAATTATTACCATGGTAGAATTGTGCTCAAAAAACTAATTATTGGTAAGACATTAATAGCCCATAATTTATAGACAAACAAGCATTAAAATGAAATTCTGATATATTAGTTATTTTGGCAGTAAATAAAAATATATGATTAAAATTAGCTCGGATAGAGATTTAAATTTGATGAAGAACGAATTTACACTTATAACAACTATAAAATTTATTTAGGTATAATATTAATAAACAATATATATATATCATTCATAATTACCTATTTTTGAAAACTTTTATAAACTGATATGAAACATATATTTTATGAAAATATTATATATTCAACATTTATGAATGGAAAATTCCTATCAATATTTTTTACATATTTAATATCATATTATCCGATAAATTATCCATAAAGTATTGAATTGATCGTATTCAGAAAATAATTTTATAAATGGAATTTGTGAAAAATATAAATAATTTTTTTATAGTTTTAATCCCGAATAATTATTATTTATTTTATCATCACTTTCTTCCAATATACTATTAATCTCTAATTTGTTAATTTAAATCTTTAAAATAAATATTGAATTAATTTATTCAAATAAAAATATTATGATATAACAATGATATATATAAGAAATATATTTATATTCAATAATAACAATTAAGATAAATTTTAATTATTATATTAGTTTTCAAATATTTAGTTTGAATTGGCTAATATATATCAAATTTGTTTAAGTTTAAATCATATTCTTAATTAAATTGTTTCAAGTTTTCAAAATAAAAGTTGTAAAATATGTCCTAATAATCTCCTGATTAATGAACATATTAATAAATCAATCAAAATAAATCAATACCAATTTATAGCGTTAATATGTATTTGAATTTATTCACAATAAAGAATTTTTTGAGTAGAGGCACTTATTACAACACAAATGAAATAATATCAGGAAAGATTATAGGTTAGTAACATGAATAAAAGAATGTGCAATTTTTAAAAGCTGTGGTCTTCTTCGAGACGGAGATTGTCGTTGAGGACCATTTCGTGGAGGGGTTTGCCAGCAGGAACCATAGGATACACGTGTTCAGCTTTGTCAACCTTGGCTTCGAGGACAACAGGGCCGGGATGAGCGAGGAATTCGGCCATCACGCGTGGAAGATCGGCTGCATCGTTGCATCGAAGTCCCTTGACGCCCATGGCTTCAGCCAACTTGATAAAGTCGGGGTTGAACATACGGGTGGCGGAGTAACGCTCTTCGTAGAAGAGATCTTGCCATTGTTTGACCATACCCTGGAAGTCGTTGTTGAGAAGGAGGACTTTAACGCCAATATTGAATTGAGCAGCAGTTGCAAGTTCCATAGCAGTCATACAAAAGGATGCGTCGCCGTCAATATCAATGACAATCTTATCAGGTTGTCCAACTTTAGCACCAATTGCGGATGGGAGGCCAAAGCCCATAGTACCTAGACCTCCAGAAGAGATGAAAGAGTGAGGTTGACGCCAACGGATGTATTGAGCAGCCCACATTTGATGTTGACCAACTCCCGTTGTAATGATGACATCACCTTTCTTGTCTTCAATTTGACGATTGAGTTCTTCAAGAACAAATTGAGGCTTCATTGTTCCAGCAGGAGCGTTATCTGAATATGTGAAGGGGTACTTTTGCTTCCATTGATTGATCTTGGAAATCCATTCAGGATGTTGAGCTGGCTTGATCTTAGGGAGCATATATTTGAGATTTGTAATCACATCACCTTCAACTCCTTCAGTAACCCTGACAGTCTTGTTGATGTTCTTGGGAAGGATGTCAAAGTGAACAATACCACCACGTCCTTCAGCTTCGGCTTTTCTAGCTGCGGGAGCAAATAGTTTTAGATTACCTGTTACACGATCATCAAATCGAGCACCAAGGGCAATGATCAAATCAGCATTTTGCATTGCCAAGTTGGCATAAGCACTACCATGCATACCAAGCATATGAAGACTGCGAGGACTGAGTTCGTCAAACGCACCAAGTCCTTGAAGAGTGGTTGTGACTGGGATATCAGCTCTATCAGAAAGTTCTTTGAGGAGCTGAGGACCTTCAACAGAACTGAGTATACCGTTACCAACATAAAGAACAGGTTTTTTGGCCCTGTTGATCAAATCAGCAACCTTGTTCAAGGTAGTATCGAGATCCTTTTGCGGATAAATTTGAGATGCTAATTTAGCAATAACAGGATTTGGAAGCATGGGTTGAGATGGAAAAGCAGTGTTGAGAGTGGCAGCTGTAACATCTTTAGGAAGATCAACCAATACTGGTCCTGGTCTTCCAGTTGTGGCAATGTAAAAAGCTTCGTTGATTCGACGAGGGAGTTCTCTAATGTCTTTAACCATTACATTCCACTTAGAACAAGAACGTGAAATACCAATAACATCAGCTTCTTGGAAAGCATCAGTACCGATCGCCGATGTAGGCACCTGGCCACAGAACACAACCATAGGAACACCATCCGAAAGAGCATCTTGCATCGGTGTAATAACATTAGTAGCTCCGGGACCAGATGTCACAAGGACAACACCAGGTTTACCCGTGGCTCTTGCATAGCCCTCAGCCATATGACCAGCGCCCTGTTCATGTCTCGGCAGAACCAATTCAAATTGATCGGAGTTGTAGATAGCATCATAGACTGGAAGAATAGCTCCACCTGGATAACCAAACACGTGCTTGACATTGTGTTCAAGCATCATCTGATGAAAAATTTGACCACCTGTGAGACCAATCAAATTGGCAGGATTATCCGAGGTTTTCGTTGGTGAAGGTTGAATACGATTGGAAGGGGTAGGTGATTTTGTAGTGGGAGCACTCTGATCTTGCTCAACAGGTTTGGGCATTGCAGCAGCCGAAGCTTGATACCTTACTGGCGTTCTAACATATGTATTACAAAGAGCTCTCGTTCTGAGATTTGATAGACTGTTTTTGAGAATATGCAGACGAGTTGCAGACATTTTATATAAGATTAGTAACAAAAGAGAATTTAGATTGATTGAATGATAAAAACAAAAAGTATCACCGTAACTGACTTAGATAGCTGTGATGAATATTTAATAAAATAAAAATGTGATAATTTTAATATGACTGCTGGGTCATAAAACAAACTCTGATTAAAATGAATTATTGTCAGTTAGAAATGATAGATTATCGTCACCATCACATCTATTTATTGATATTTAAACCCAAGTGCATTGATAAAAAAGATAAAGAATGAGTCATAATAATCCAATCAAAATAATAGTCCAGCCACTTCCACACAACGTTGAGGTGAATCTACCAAAACTCCAACTGATTCAACCTTAGTCATTTACATATCAATTTGTAAAGGGTTTTAGTCCAACAACTATTGTCAAATATAGTAATCTCGACAATCATAAGACCAATAAAATTTAAACCTTGATCACATGAAAATGCTAATTTATCAACTTAACTGGAAATTCACTCTATCAATAGATTTATGAGACCCTGAATTTCTTACAAAATTGATGTTATCAATTTCTAATTAACCAATCACAATAAAATATATTTATCAAAGTTTAAAATCTGAGAATAAATTGATTGGACCAATTTTTTCCCGTTCTACCAAGGACTGATTTTCCAGTCATTCAATTTACCCATTCTTAAATTGGTTTCGAATATCCTCAATAATAGATCCATATGTTACCAACCCTTCAATTTTAACTACAACAAGATTTAATACCAACAATCAATATATCAATTACACTTAATAGAAAATAACAGTGATATTATCTCTAAATAATAATCGAACTAAAACTAAAATTCCAATTTAATATAAGTAATTTGATATTATAACGTCATTCAAGATAATCAGATAATAGATAATTATAATTTAATCAATCTAATTTCATTCCACATACAATGCGACTAAATTACCAAATTAGGTAATAACTAATCTCTCTGAACTAAATTAGTCAATTCAAAACTTCTAGATTATTATTGAATATATGTGTAATTTTTAAAATATATAAAATAAATCCCATTTGTTCAAATTACAAGCATAGATGAAGCGTACTTTATACTAAAGGATTCCCTCAGTTCAATGTAAAATGGTAACTAGGTTGAAGATTTATACTGATACCAATATGCATTACCAAGGTTATAATCTGAATTTAATTGATGACGTTATTTAGATTGAAAATTGCGTTATATTAAAAAAAAATTTTTGGAATTGAAATATAATATAAAAAATTTATTATATTAATTAAAAAAAAATGATTTCATTTTGTTGATATTTTTTAATAAATTCCCCCATAATTTTGATAATATATGATTTGAAAATAGTTCATAAACTATGATTAAATTATCAGGGGATAAATTTTATTGAGGATGTTATTTGTAAATATATTAAGTTGTTTTGATTAGGAGTTCGATAATCAGGTTTAGTTCAATATATCTATTATTTCCATCAACTTCAATTTTTATACAACAGAGATTATTAGAATTTTAATCTTGTAATAACATCATGGACTGTTAGATACAAAAATTGATGTTTTGATATGCCATTATGGTAATGCAAAATTTAGAAACTAACAGATAAAAATAGGTTATTTTGACATGCGGAAATAATTGACAAATTTTAATCCTTTAATCAATTCAATTACTGTCAATATCAAATTAATTAATCAAATTTGAAAAAATACATACGAAATACTATGAATTTTATTGGATAAAAATATACATGGAATTGAGTGAATAATGTTTGGAGAGCTATTTAGAAATTATTTTTAAATTTAGAGTATAAAATGTGAACAAAAGTTTACCACTTCAATACATGATTAATCATTTTATTAAACATATTATTGATTTTCGAAAATTATAACTAACTAATAACTAGTTATATGTCACGAATATAAGAAATTAAAAAATTTGTTAATAATATATAATATTAATATTGATAACTTTTAAATATTAATAATTTTGAATTTGTTCTGAAGACAAATAATAGAAATCGGGTAATGAATTCAGACTTTGAAAAAGATAAATATCGTAAATTATCGTACTAATAGATAAAATATTAAAAATTTATTTTAGATTTTTCAAACCTTGATAACAACCTTATAATTGTTTCTAAATAGTTTTAATATATAATACAAGTTAAATTCACTCCTTAATATGCATCAAAAATAAAATTTAAAAACATGTGAATTTTAATTTATATCAAATTTATTTTGAAGTAATTCATATATTTCGAGATTTTTATATATTTCAACAAAAAAGAATAAACTAGACAATAATGATATCATTGATTTAATTTAAAATAAATGTCATATAACATTAGTTCATATTTATATGATATACAATGATTAGGGTATCTTTTTCATTATACTATTGATTAATTTGATATGATTGGTTTATATTGTTTTGAATCTGAAATTTAATTATTTTCACTACAATTAATTCCTCAACTTCTAAAATCAACTGAGGCAATATTTATCATGATAAGTTCTATTGATATTATTTGATTTTCATTTAAAGATATTAATTTCTTAACCGATATATTACTAAATTCTTGATAATATTAAAGGATTGATTTATGTTCTTTTAATTCAATATGTAATTTATAGAATTAAACTATATTTTAAGATTTGATTATAATTCATATTAAATATTAAAATCCGAAGATATTATTGATAGGCACCGCGTTAGTAAAATGTCATATATAAACTATTATTAGCCTTTCTGAACAATATTAATATTAAATAATTCTAAAATAGCCAGTTTAAATATAAAATATTTTTATAACTTGATAAGATTTTTATATTTCAAATTTATATGATAATATATGGCTATTTTTTACCAAGTTAATAATCATATTATCACCAAATATTAATAAAAATATTTCAAAACTTATCAATTTCAATTAAAGATTAGAAAACCAAATATTATTCATAATTTTTTTATAGAAATATTGATATTATATGGATTTTCAAAATCATCATATTTTTTTAAATTTATATAAAAATAATTTTTGTCTTATTTAAATAAATATCAAAATATCAAAATATATAAATATAAAAATATTTTATAAATTGATATAATAACTTTTATTATCTTTATATCCAATATATAATAGATTTATATATATTAATTTTTTATTAATATCAATGAATTGTAAATTTAATATATAATCATTTGAAAATATGCCTATTATAAAATCAAAACTACTATAATATTTAATATTAATATATATTAATATTATCATTTTGTTAATTCTTTTGAATATAAATAAAATTAAAAAAAATATTAACTATAATATATTTTATATAAATTAATAATTTTATGATATTATTTTCCTTATTATCTATTAATTTTCTATAATAATTATTATTTTTTAAATTTTAGAAATATGTTGGATTTAATTATTTTTATATTTTTAAACAGTCAAAAATATTTTTATATTATCGTTTATAAAAATAATTAAAATTTGGTATTATTATATACTTTCTATATTAAATATTAAACTATATATGAAAATAATCAAATATAGTAATATATATTGATATATCAGAAATTTATGGATTATAACTTTTATAATTAATTAATATAAATGAACTTTATATTTATTTTTGAACTTATTCAAAAACTTTATAAATCAAATCATAATATTTTAGTTATATTTTTTTACAAAATATCCTAAATTTTATATTATAATTAAATATGCCTTACTTATTTATAATTGGTTATATTTGTTATTAATTCAGTAATATAAATAAAAATTTAATTTCCAAATTACTTTGATATAATTTTGATTTAATATAAATAGTAATCTTATATAATTACTGATTATATAATTATTTAAATATTTCGATAATTTTAAAACTCAAATTAATGGCTAATTCTTAATATATCTTAATAATATTAATCAAAATAATAAGGATAAAAACTAATTATTTATATTTTGACATATTTTGGGTAATTTCCTTTAAAGTTTTATATTAACAAACAGAGTAATAAATATTACTCTAGACAGGCTACTTTCTTAATAAGCTGTTTGAAAATTTTGTATAATTTTAAAGTTGTTATTATAAAATTCTGATAAAAATAAAAGACCTTTTTTAATCATCGTTCGGTTAATAATTAAATTAAATATTGAACTCTTAATATTAAAAAACTACATTTAAATATATGCTTTTATGTTAAAGATGTATGAGTTATCCTAATTATTCTGTATAATACTTACAATTTATAAATGAAAATATATTTAAAAAAAGAAAAATTTTACAATTTAATACCATCGTTTTAAATAGTATTATTATATAATTCATTATATATATCACATAAATATATCAAAATTAAAATTTTAATATATTATATATATTATAAAATAAAGTCTGTTAAATTATTTCTAAATAAGTGTTTTTACCAACTTTAAAATTATTTATGAGATAATCAATTTTGGTAATATTAATACAGAAATTAAATAATTGAATAATTTAAAATTAAAGTTATATAAAAATATATAAAATTTATTATACAATATAAAATTAATATTGTCCTTAATTATTAATAACTCTTTGCTATACTTTTGATAAGCTTCTAACACTTATTAAATAGTTTTTTATTAAAGATTGAAATCTAATATTTAATAAACTAATTTAATTTATTTGCAAGTTTTTTTATTATAAGTATATTTTTTAATTACCCAAAACAATTATAACCAAATAAATTATAGTTTAGTGAATTTTTTTAATATGGTAGCTTTTTCCAGTTTTCTTTATATAGAAAATCTTTTATAAATCTAATTTTATATATTTTTTAATTTTTATATACTAACTTACTAAAGTAAATTATAAAATCAAATATATATATATATATATATTTATTAATAATTAAAATAATTATATAAATTATATTATCTAAAATAAATATATAATTAAGGTATATTATTTAATAATAAATAAATATATTTAGATATATTTAGTAAACTATTAGCCGAAATATTAACTTTTAATATTTAACTAAGGTGAGTTATAAATTTATAGGTTTTTGATATAAAAAGATATAT